>CM076734.1:15405901-15521194 GCA_038501795.1 Pseudopleuronectes americanus | reverse complement strand
GGAGAGGAGGAGGAGGGAGAGAGAGAGGGAGGAGAGAGAGGGAGGGGAGAGGAGGAGGAGAGGAGAGGGAGAGAGAGGGAGGAGAGGAGAGAGGAGAGGAGGGAGGAGAGGAGGAGAGAGGGAGAGGGGGGAGAGAGGAGGGAGAGGAGAGGAGGAGAGAGGGAGGAGAGGGAGAGGAGAGAGGGAGGAGGAGAGAGGGAGGAGAGAGGGGAGGAGAGAGGGAGAGGAGAGGAGGAGAGAGAGGAGAGGAGGAGGGAGAGAGGAGAGAGGGGGGAGAGGAGGAGGAGGGGAGGAGAGGGAGAGAGGGGAGGGAGAGGAGAGGAGAGGGAGAGGGAGAGAGAGGAGGAGGAGAGGGAGGGAGAGAGAGGAGAGGAGAGGAGGAAGGAGGGAGAGGAGGGGAGAGGAGGAGAGAGGAGAGGGAGGAGGAGAGGGAGGGGAGAGAGGGAGAGAGAGGAGAGGAGAGAGGAGGAGGAGAGGGAGAGGAGGAGGAGGAGAGAGGGAGGAGAGAGGAGGGAGAGAGGAGAGGGAGGAGAGGAGGAGGAGAGGAGAGAGGAGAGGAGAGAGAGGAGAGAGGAGAGGGGGAGAGGGAGAGGAGGGGAGGAGAGGGAGGAGGAGAGGAGAGAGGAGGAGGAGGGAGAGAGGGAGAGAGGGAGGGAGAGAGGAGAGGAGGAGGAGAGGAGGAGAGGGAGAGGGAGGAGGAGAGGAGAGGGAGGAGGGAGAGGGAGGAGAGGGAGAGGAGGGGAGAGAGGAGGAGGAGAGGAGGAGGGGAGAGAGGAGGGAGAGGAGAGAGAGGGGAGGAGGAGAGGGGAGGAGGAGGAGAGAGGAGGAGGAGAGGAGGGAGAGGAGGAGAGGAGAGAGGGAGGAGAGGAGAGAGGGAGAGGAGAGGAGAGGGAGAGGGGAGGAGAGGAGAGGGAGAGAGGAGGAGAGAGGAGAGGAGAGAGGGAGGAGGAGAGGGAGGGAGGAGGAGAGGAGAGGAGAGAGAGGGAGAGGGAGGAGAGGGAGAGGAGGGAGAGAGGAGGAGAGGAGGAGAGGGAGAGGAGGAGAGGAGAGAGGAGAGGAGGAGAGGGGAGAGGGAGGAGGAGGAGGAGAGAGGAGGAGGAGAGAGGGAGAGGAGAGGGAGGAGGGAGAGAGGGGAGAGAGGAGGAGGGAGAGAGGGAGAGGAGGAGGAGAGGGAGAGAGGGGAGAGGAGAGGGGAGAGGAGAGAGGAGAGGGAGAGGAGGGAGAGAGGAGAGGAGGGAGGAGAGAGGGAGAGAGGAGGGGAGGAGAGGAGGGAGGAGGAGAGGAGAGAGAGGAGGGGAGAGAGGAGAGGAGGAGAGAGGAGAGGGAGAGGAGGGAGGAGGGAGGAGAGAGGGGAGAGGAGAGAGAGGAGGGAGAGGAGAGGAGGAGGGGGAGAGGAGGGAGGAGAGGAGGAGAGAGGAGAGGAGGGGGAGGAGAGGAGGAGGGGAGAGGAGAGGAGGAGAGAGGGAGGAGGAGAGGGAGGAGAGAGGAGGAGAGAGGAGGGAGGAGAGGAGGAGAGGAGGAGAGGAGAGAGGAGAGGGAGGAGGAGAGGAGGAGGGAGAGGAGGGGAGGAGAGAGAGAGGGAGGAGAGGAGAGGAGAGGAGGAGAGAGAGGGAGGGAGGAGGAGGAGAGGAGAGGAGAGGAGGGAGAGGAGAGGGAGGAGAGAGAGAGGAGAGAGGGAGGAGAGGGAGAGAGGGAGGGAGAGGAGAGAGGGAGGAGGGAGAGGGAGGAGGAGAGGGAGAGAGGAGAGGAGAGGAGGAGAGAGGAGGAGGAGGAGAGGAGGGAGAGGAGAGAGGGAGGGAGAGGAGAGGAGGAGAGAGGAGAGGGAGAGGGGAGGAGAGAGGGAGAGAGGAGAGGAGGAGAGGAGAGAGAGGGGAGAGGAGGGAGGAGAGGGAGAGAGAGGAGAGGAGGAGGGAGGGAGAGAGAGGGGAGGAGAGGAGAGGAGGAGAGGAGGAGGAGAGGAGAGGAGAGAGAGGGAGGAGGGAGAGAGGGGAGGAGGGAGAGAGGAGAGGAGGGAGGGAGAGGGAGGAGAGAGGGAGAGAGGAGAGAGGGAGGAGGAGAGGAGGAGGGGAGAGGAGGGAGAGGAGGAGAGAGGAGGGGAGAGGAGAGGAGAGGGAGGAGAGGAGAGAGGAGGGAGGAGAGAGGAGAGGAGGAGGGGAGAGAGGAGAGGGAGGAGGAGAGGAGGGAGAGGAGGGAGGAGGAGAGGGGAGGAGGGAGAGAGGAGAGAGGGAGGAGAGAGGGAGAGGAGAGGAGAGGGAGGAGAGGAGAGGGAGGAGGGAGGAGAGAGGGAGAGGAGGGGAGGGAGAGGGAGGGAGAGAGGAGGAGAGAGGGAGAGGAGGAGAGAGGGAGAGGAGGGAGGAGAGGGGAGAGGAGAGGAGGAGAGGAGAGGGAGGAGGAGAGGAGGAGAGGGAGGAGAGGGAGGGAGGGAGAGGAGAGGGAGGAGGAGGAGAGAGGGAGAGAGGAGGGGAGAGAGAGGGAGGAGAGGGAGAGAGGAGGAGGAGAGAGGGAGGAGGAGGAGAGGGAGGGGAGAGGAGAGGGAGAGGAGAGAGGAGGGAGGGGAGAGGAGGAGAGGGAGGGAGGGAGGAGGAGAGGAGGAGAGAGGAGGAGAGGGAGAGGAGGAGGAGAGGAGGAGAGGAGGAGGGAGGAGAGGAGAGAGGAGGAGAGGAGAGAGGAGGAGAGGAGGGAGGAGAGAGGAGAGGGAGGAGAGGAGAGGAGAGGGAGGAGGGAGAGGGAGGAGAGAGAGGGGAGAGGAGAGGAGGGGAGAGGGAGGAGGAGGGAGAGGGAGGAGAGAGGAGAGGGAGGGAGAGGAGGGAGAGAGGAGGAGGGAGGAGAGGAGGAGAGAGGAGAGGAGGGAGAGAGGAGGGAGAGGAGAGGGAGGAGAGGAGAGGAGGAGGGAGGAGAGGGAGAGGAGGAGGAGAGGGAGGAGGGAGAGGAGAGGAGGGAGGAGGGAGAGGAGGAGGGAGAGAGGGAGAGGAGGAGAGGGAGGAGAGGGAGGGGAGGAGAGGAGAGAGGAGGGAGAGGAGGAGGGAGGAGAGAGGAGGAGGGAGAGGAGAGAGGGGGAGGAGGGAGAGAGGGGAGGAGAGGAGAGGGAGAGGAGGAGAGAGAGGGAGGAGGAGGGAGAGGGGAGGAGAGGAGAGAGGAGGGGAGAGAGAGGAGGGAGAGGGAGAGGAGAGAGGGAGAGAGGAGGAGAGGGAGGAGAGGAGAGAGGGAGGGAGGAGAGAGGGAGGAGGGAGAGAGGAGAGGAGGGGAGAGGAGAGGAGAGGAGGGAGAGGAGGAGAGGAGGAGAGGGAGAGAGAGGAGGGAGGAGAGGGAGGAGAGGAGGGAGGAGGGAGAGGGAGGAGAGGAGAGGAGGGAGAGAGGAGGAGAGAGGAGAGGGAGAGGAGGGAGAGGGAGGGGAGAGAGAGGGAGAGGAGAGAGGAGAGGAGAGGGAGGAGGAGAGGGAGGGAGGGAGGAGGGAGAGGGAGGAGGGGGAGAGAGGGGGGAGAGGAGAGGAGGGGGAGGAGGGAGGGGAGGAGGGGAGAGGAGAGGGTGGAGGGGAGGGGAGGGAGGGAGGGAGAGGGGAGAGAGGGAGGAGGGGGAGGGGAGAGGAGAGGGAGGAGGAGGGGAGGGGGGAGGAGGGGGAGGAGGAGAGGAGGGAGGGAGAGAGGGGGAGGGAGAGGAGGAGAGGAGAGGAGGGGAGAGGGGAGGGAGGAGAGGAGGAGGGAGAGGGAGGGAGAGGAGAGGGAGGGAGGGGAGGGGAGGAGAGGAGGGGAGAGGAGAGAGAGGAGGGAGGATGGGAGGAGGAGGGAGGGAGAGGAGGGAGGGAGGAGGGGGAGAGGGAGGGGAGAGGAGGGAGGAGGGAGGAGGGAGGAGGGGAGGAGGGAGGGAGGGAGGAGATGCGGTGAGGAGAGGAGAGAGGGGTGGGTGTGGTGAGGGAGGGAGAAGAGAGCGGACGATGGGAGGACCCGCAGCAGGCAGAGGAGCCGCAGAAGGCCCACGGGAGACGAGGGGGAGAGGGGGAAGAAGAGGCGGAGAGGAGGAGTGGAGGAGTGAGGGAGGGAGAGGAAGAGAGAGGGACGAGAGATGAGGAGACGGGATGAGGCTCCCGAGAGGAGAGACCGAGAGAGAAGAGTAAGGGCGGACGGAGGTGAGGGATAGAGAGCAGAGAGAGAGAGAAGAGAGAGAGAGAGAGCACGGCCAAAAAAAAAAAAAGGAAGAAAGCGAGGAGGGAGGAGATGAGGAGCAAGGAAAAGAAATAACAAAACAGATTACCCCCTTTTTAAAAGGTTTGTTATGCTACTTTTATGGTTACTCCCATTTTTGTTTTTAAAAGCCGCAAGAGTGGTATGATTGAAGAGAGAGTGAGAGAGAGAGTTTCCTCCTTTTTCTTCTTCTCATCCGGAGAGACTACAACGACTGAGGGCTCTTCTAATGCCTCCTTCTCTTTTTTAGTTTTTCCCCTTCCTGCGCTCGGGGAGAGAGAGAGAAAGTTTAAACCTGGCTTTAGTACAACTGGAATGTGACAGCAGGAGAGAGAGAACACAACACACACACACACACCAGAGAGAGAGAGAGGGAGAGAGAGGGGTAAGGGAGAGGGGAGGGAGGGGAGGGAGTGTGTGTGTGTAGAGGTAGAGAGAGAGCAGCGAGAGAGATGAAGTGGTACATGTAGTGTCCACCTCCACAGCTCAGTGCTGTGTGACGTGAGCAGTCAGAGAGGTGGAGAGGGAAGGAAGGAGAGCAGCAGGGAGGGGAGGAGGGGACGACGGGAGGAGGAGGAGGAGGAGGAGGAGGTGGAGGAGGAAGGAGGAGGAGGAGGAGGCTGTGCATGATGAGTGAGTAAGACTCTCACACACACAAAACACACACACAACAGAGACAGAGAGGAGAGAGAGGAAGTTAATGTGCTGCTCCAGCCTGCGTCTGAACCAAGTCTATGAGGTTTTACCATGTTGTAAATATTGTTGTTGTTGTTGTGTTGTGTGCTCTGCTTCACACGACGTCATCTTGTCCGTCCTGGGAGAGGAGTCCCTCACTTCTGACTCTCCAGGAGGGCTGGTCCCCCCCCCACCGCCCCCACCCCCCCCCCCCCCACCCCCCCCCGCCCCCCCCCCCCCCCCACCCCCCCCCCCCCCCCCCCCCCCCCCACCCCCCCCCCCCCCCCCCCCCCCCCCCCCCCCCCCCACCCCCCCCCCCCCCCCCCCCCCCCCCCCCCCACCCCCCCCCCCCCACCCCCCCCCCCCCACCCCCCCCGCCACCCCCCCCCCCCACACCCCCCCCACCCCCCCCCCCCCCCCCCCCCCCCCCCCCCCCCCCCCCCCCCCCCCCCCCCCCCCCTTGTAGTCATTCCTCACCCAGGTCGAGCGTCAAGGACACAATTAAGTTCCAATTGTGATTAGGTCATAGAAAAAACAGTAATTAGTTGATTGACACCATGAGAGAAAACAAACAGCTTAAATCTTTGTCGCTCTTCCCACTCCTCTTCTCCTCCCACCTCTGCCTCATTTCTCTACCCTCTCTCACCCCAACCGGCCGAGGCAGACACCCCACACCACACACACACACACACACACAGTCACTACTCTCATCCATATCCTGCCAACCTGGCATATCATTTTTAGATCAGCCACTTGGGAAATGTTTGTGTGCATCCCGACCTTATCATCAGGAATTTCATGGAACGACGCTCATGCCTCGTAAAACAAAGTCTCTGATTTGATGTTGTGTCTGTGGGAAATGCTTTTGGGTTTTGTGTGTTTGTCAATAAAGTCCTGAAGAAAGAAACGGTTCCCTTTTGTGTGACTGAAGCAACAATTACCCACAAGTCTCCTCTCAGCGTAGATCTATGGATCTGAAGAGACATTGAAATTCGTCTTTGCAGATTCAGTACAAATTGTAGTTTAAGACGCCTTTGGAATTTCTCCCTTTGACTCCCCACCCCCCCCGACTGTCCCTCATACACACACACACACACACACTAATTCTGCGCTCTCTCGTTTCCCTCTCCCTCTCTCTCTCCTTCCGAGTCCACCGCAGGAGGGAAAAATGAAACCAGCCACAGACTGGAAAGCATTAGTACCAACCACCCCTCCACCCCCAGCCCCACCCCCCCCAAATCATGATTCATTCAACACGCTCTGCACACAAATGCTGAAATGATGGATCGCGAAAAATTAAGAGCGGAGAGCTGGTCTTTCCGTCGTGCACACAGCGCGACGCACAAACACACAGTAGTGTACACAGTTTAAAGAGTGTGTGTAGCCGGCGAAGTTGGCAAAGCGACTTCTCGTCCAGAGTTTTCCTTATTTTGCAGTTTCCAGCCCAACAATGACGCAGTCGCTCATTTGGGGGGAAACGGCCCAAGCAGACAAGAGGGGAGATGTTTGTGTGTTTGTGTATTTGTGCTTGTTTTTAAAAGGAGGTTTGTTACTCGTGTTTACATGCGTTTGTGTTGGCCTCACTACATGCCCCCGTTATCCGACGTTTGTGAAGCAGACAAACAACCCAAACGCAGAACATTCCTCCGCTCTGGAAAGTGCTTCCTATGTTGGGAGCTGGACTGGACCCGGGGACGCAAGTGGCTTTGAGCAGCGGCAGTGGAGCGGCAGAGCCCAACATGATCATCAGACTGGCAGGCAGCCCCCCCCACCCACCCACACACACACACACCAGACACACCCCAGTGTAAATAATAAGTGCTGAGACCTACGGCCTTAATAACATGACACACAGGCCACGTATAGGACTTGGGGTGGGAGTCAAACAGGATGGAAGATCGTTTGATTTTCCACGATATCATGAGACTGTCAACACAACGGAGATAAAGGTAACACACACTTAGCTGAGTACTGCAAAGGCTACTTCCTCCACCGATTCTACACTACGCATCAGATGCTCTCTGTTTATCTTCAGCTGTTGGCAGCAGGTGATGATGCTCACTCAGAATTGAGTTAATCACTCTCAGGGCTCATTGATCCTATCAGGCTTCATCCAGTCACCTGGGTTTATCAGTGCAGGCCTCTCATGATGCTTCCCCATCCTGTTTACTCACTAATCTGTAAACAGACGAGTCAAAACATCTGGTCAGGAACTCATAGTGACGATTATTCCAACACAACGTGAACATGTGGCCCCCGTGTATAAGACAGGATTAAAAGCAGCAGAGGCTGTGCAACGTGAGAGAGAGAGAGAGATTGGATTGGACGTACGGAGAAGGTGAGTGAAACATGTGAGGAGAGAGAGGCCGGGGGGGGGAAAAGTCGGAGGAGCTGTGAGAACTTAAAAGGGAATGTAACACCTTGTTTTTTTCCAAATCCACTTTGTTCAAGATTTATTTTAATCTGATTAAAAGGCCTTACAGACTTTTTCCCCCCCGAGGGCCAGTGATCACATCGACTGGGTATTAAACAGGGATTTGTGATGTGTGACCACAGCACGTAAAACTGAGCGTGGACGTGTCCGGGGACAACCAGCCGAATGAGGATTTTATTCGCCTGTGCGTATTGCGAGTGGCTCCTACGTGAACCGAACTTGCCGGCAAATGCACGAGGATGCAGCGGAGGACATCAGCTGCAGCGACTGGAAGTGATGGCAAAGCACAACACACAACCTCTGGTGTAACGCCGAAAAATCCATCCCACCTTCCAGAGAACGCACACACGCACCAAGGGACATGAACACTTTTGTCCAATAATGAGTTGCAGAGATGATGTTATACCAACCACACTCAACACCTTCTATGGGCATTGGCCGAAACCAACCACAGCCACTATTAAAGCAGCACCCTGACACTCGCGGGCCGGTGGAGGTCACGTGCACTGTGTGTTTCCTCGCAGCAGTGGTCCTGAGTGTGCCAGCTGCAGCTGTTATTCCAGGGTTTCTGCCGAGTCAGGCCTGTGTTACGAGGCGAGGGAGCAGAGTCAGAGGAGCCGTTTCATTCCCTCCTGCGTATACAACTCAAAGGCTCGTTTCTAAAACACACCTTCTGCCAGGTTCTCGGTTTGTTTTACCCCAGTAAAAATACTTAATTGGCGGCGGCGCACAGCCACGTACTGTATAATGATGCAACAAGAGCCAACACTCCGACATAAACTGCTGAAGTATTCAAAAGTTGGGTCCTTTTCTTCTGTTTGCAACTGGCCTGGTGAAAAATACAACAACACCCAATCTGGCAGTGCCTTGAATATTTTATTTTTAAAGGAGATGCTCATATTCAGGTTCATAAGTTTAATTAGTCTTGAAAAGGTTGTTAAGGGGCGTGGGCGAGTAGCTAAGTGTTCATTATGATGTCTGGCTGTGTGAAATTACTGCACTGAAAACAGACATGTGTTGCCCGTGTTTACAAGCCATTGGGACCAAGTGTGCATCATTAAATGCAGAGTGCGTGTGTGTGTTTTTTCTGCAGCTATAGGATGAGCTTCAGTGGGGGGGTCATGGGGCCCGGCAGCAGCAGCAGCGACCGCCCGCGCCGCCCGCCTCCCTGCCGGCCTGGCTGGACTGCAGCTCCACACAACCGGGCCAAAGTAAACATCTTCCCCACAGTCTCCTCTGCTGACATGACATGAATGTGCGCTGGGGAGCCGGAGGACTGCAGCGGTCACATGTGCACCTCAAGTATCTTTCGTGCATGTGTGTGTCCTTGCGTACGTCTGCAGAACCAATTGGGACACATCGAGCCCTCAAGCTTCTGAATTACATCTTTATCTTCCTCTATTTTCCCCTGTTACATCTAAATCACCCCCCCCTGAGCAGCGAGCAGGCAGCCACAGTCTCCACTGCTCGGATGGTGTCCATTAAAAACACCAGGAGCACAGAGCGGTGACCACACCTCTGCCAGATCCCACAGTTTAATCCCTGCAGGGAAGCCTTGACCAAAATGAACCAGACCGGCAGCTTCTACCCGCACAGCCCCACATTTTATTTGCCCAACTAAAAAGGAAATAGATGTTGGAAACAGCAATTAGAGAAAACATAAAAAGAAAATCAAATTTAGACAAAAATGAGCTGAAACTCCAACCAGAATAAAATCTGCTTGTATCATATCTGAGTTAATTCAATTCTCACTCCAGAGGTCAAGAATGACTTTTAAAACTCAAAGTCTAATTGTGTGACATACTGGGAAACGAGGAAACTACAAGTTTCCCCATTTTATTTTAATAACGGTCCAACTAGTGGAAAATCAGTCACGTTATACATCCGGTGCAAAACAGAGGCTGTAGACATTTATGAAAACTCATATTAAAAATGGACTCATTAGGTTTTTTAGGGATCTTGTTTCCATTTTGAGGTTTCAACTCCAGGGTTGGAAATGCTCGAGTTGCCAACTCCATCAAGCCCCCTCCCTCACCTGCCCTGGATCCCACGTTAACCACCTAAGTGCCTCAATTAATCCATTTCCTCTGCAGCAATTAGACCTGCTCATTAGGTTTTCCATGACCTTTTATCCCCCCAAGAGAGAGTCTGGTGTGTGCGAGGTTCAAAAGAGGCTGTGTGGCTCGTTCAGGGGTGATGCATTACACAGCAGTGAAGACGTGGAGGAACATTTAGAAGATGGAGGCCTCCACATTGAGCTTCAATACCTCTCAGGAGTGAGGGGGAGGTTAGAGCTGGGAAAGGAGGCCCGAATGTGGGACTGACAGAAGAAGGAGAAAGGGACGGAAAGTTCCTTCTTCTTCCTGGATATGATCTTTTCATCATGGACGTCCATAAATCATGTTTATCTCCGTCCTTCCAGGTACAAAGACACACACACATGCGGGAGCAGGATGCCCCCGGGCTGTTCCTCTTTGCTCACCGGACAGAGGAAGGATGTTGACAAATAGAAAAATGATGTTATGAGGCTGCAGGACAGGCCTCAGACGTCTGGTAGATGAATAAATAAAAACCCTTCCTGCAACTTTTATACCAGCACAACACGACAAGAGATATGCATTCAGCATCAGAACATAAAGATGTATACGTGTTGCATGGAGGCAGAGTTTTCTGTCCCAGCTTCAGGAGACAGGAGGTCAAACTCGGACAAAACAAAACATTGCAAGAAAAGAAAACTTCAAAGCCGCCACATTGGAACCCTGCTTTCTGAAGAACGTGCCCTCGAGCAGGCTCATCCATCAAACTCCAGCAGTCGCAACGGGGCGTCAAGATCTCCATGTTTAGGCTACGAATCATTCACAAGACAGGGGACAGTGCTACAGAGTTTATTTTAAACCTTAATCTTCTTCAAATAATGAAACGTCCAATATTTAGAGCTGCGGTAAATCTGCAGCGGGACTCCTGAAGTTGTTCCTGGCTTTTCTGACAAATAAACAAACCATGGGGACCTCCTCCTGGGGGGGGAGTGGGTTTAAATGAAGCCTGACAGTGGCGGCTGTGCAGAGTGTGTGTGTGTGTGTGTCTGTGTGTGTGTGTGTGTGTGTGTGATCTGCTGGGAGACTGATGGCAGGTTTCAGACCATTTGCTGCTGTGTTATTGCTGAGAATCGCGTCCAACCCTCGAGGCTGTGTGAGGAAGAAGCCGGAGCTCTGCGGGTTGATGGCTTTATAAATCACAGGGCAAGCCGGGGGCCGATGTGTGTGCGCACGCCTGCCTGCACGTGCATGTGTGTGTGTGTATGTGTGCGTGTGCACCCAAACGCCAACATATAAACACACTCGACACTTATTCATGCAGATATATAGACTTATAAAACAGTTTCCTAATTATTCTTTAGTTGGCAGGCTGCAGGAGCCACTGAAACAGCACTTAGGTCATCACAGGAAAATAACGACTTTACGTGGGTTAACACCTCTGTGCAACGAGCTGAGCACACAAACACACAAAAACACACACAAACACACAGTGAGGCAAGGTTCAGTTCAGGATCTTTTCAAAAGAAACAAAGTCAGTATTTCTTTAAACACTCTACAGACTTCAGATTATCAGAACAAAGGGCCTTTATTTGTGGATCAGGGGTTTGTTCATGAATTAATTTGTACTTATTCATTTACTTATTCACTATCCATCAAAATGTCATCTCTGGTTTTAAGGTCTTTGTGGCATCAATCACTTTGTGTAAGTAGACGCCACTATTTATAGCTGAAACAAAACATTGTACAGACCACCGCCACACACACACACACACACACTCTCTCTCACACACACACACACAAACACACACGGATATGCACGCCAACGCTACCAATCATGTGCAGACAGACATCCTCCGCTCTCTGTTCCGACACAAATGGGGTCAATTCTACACACACTCAACCACCAATGAAAGAGGATCCCCCGAAATTACCACTTTGCTGGAGCCGGGAGCAAACCAGTGACTTCATGTCTGCAGCAACGAGACTGATTTACTCACATCCCCACCCACCAATTTCAACTCTGACCACAGCACAGAAAACCCACCATACTCCCCCTGAGAGCACACACACACACACACACACACACACACACACACACACACACACACAGACACACACACACGCCCCTCGCCTCTATCTGTTAACGTTTACACCGTTCCACATCCTTCCCTTTTTCTCTCCGACTGCCCCTTCCTCACAGAACCCTTCGCAGAGTACGTGGTGTTATCAGTGGCAGATAAGGGAGTTGTCAGAAAGAGACTCCGAGCCAAACGACTCAGTAAACACAGCCGAAACGGTCTGTGTATCATTGTCTGCACCGGCCGATGGTTACAGAGATAGAGGACGGACGGATTCAACCATCACACGCTAAAGACGTAGAATCAATCGACTGGGATAAGAACTTCACGACCAGTTTAAACCAGGAGCTCTGAAAGGAGCCGTGGGGAATCACACACCGACACCGCCAAGGAGGAATTCACAGTCCTTCCAGATACATAACAATAATTTTAAGACGCAGTGTAGGTACAGTGTAGGTCAAATATAAAAAAAAACCTTTTCCTAGAAATCTGGACACTCAAGTGCCAAACACAACATTCCTCCTGGTGCGGATCTGGGATTGTTTTGCCACCGATTCTGGTGGGTTTGAGACGCTTCAGGCCACGGTGCTGAGAGATCAGTTCCTGGTGCTGGAGGCGTGTGTGTGTGTGTGTGTGTGTGTGTGTGTGTGTGTGTGTGTGTGTGTGTCTCCAAGCTTGAGGTTAATGAATTACAGCCTTGACAGTCCACGATAATCCCAGGGGTGGGAAACAGATAAAAAAGGAAGATAATCATTCTCCCTCATCTGCACAGACATAAAGCCGAAAACAGGAGATGGATGTAATGCCAGATTCTTTTCTTTTTTTTTAACTATGTTCTGAGGGTGGAAAACAAGTTTTGAAGCTTTGAACTTGGCTTCTGTTTGCTCCCTCCTGCAAGAAACTGCTTCAGAGTCAGAAAACAAACAGTGCATTCCTTCAGGAACCTTGTAGAGTCTCAAACATGACGGTGGAGTTGAGTCGCTTGATAAAAATTGCCTCTTGCCATTTCCACAGGGATTGACTGCATTCAAGTTCGTGGTAAATGTTGAAATAGTCTTAATTAAGCTTGACACTGAGTTAAAAACATGATACACAGAACACTGAGGTCAAGCTGATCAGTGAGTGAACACCGCCCCCTGGTGGGAGAGAGAAAGAAGCCCTCAGTGGAAGATGCGTTGGGGACTCACCACAGGTGTAGATGACGCTGAGGTACTTCCTGGTGCCGGAGTAACAGGGATCTCCCAAGTCTCTGGTGGAGGCTCGGACCAGGCAGCTCTTCTTGCCCTGACAGCGAGCGGTGAGGACCTGCAGAGCCACAGACGACTGGCAGTCTGAAGGAGAGACGGAGGAGGACGAGGTCAGATCGGACTCAATCACTTTATATTCAGGGTTATTCTAAAAAATCTCTGTTCTGGTCATGTTAGTGTAACTAATTTCTTATGGGAAGTTTGTAAAAAAGTGTAAATTAGTACCAATTAAAGGAAAAATTGACCTTATTAGTTTATAAATCAATTAGTCTGTTAACAGTAACTTAACAATTAAATGAAATCATTTGCGTGTACATTAATCAAGATATTCTTAGTGTTCTTATTACATGTGATTCTCTGGCTCCCTGTTAAGTGTTTGATGGACAAGCAGCACTTCAGGCACAATAACAATACATGAGTCTCTCTGACAGCTACAACTGAGATGGACCCACCCACACAAACTCACACACACACACACACATACACCTGCACACACATGCACTGCATACAGTAAATGACCATCTCTCACACACAAAGGTTTTCCCAGGTCCCACGGTGGAGCCTCCTTCCACAACAGACCCTCACAGAGGAGCCTCACCGGGGCCTCACATTGTCTAAAGAGATACCTGATCCAGCGTGTGTGTGTTTGTGGAAGTGTGTGTTGGTGTGAGTGTTTGTGTATGTGGACCAGACAGAGTAATGGATGGGACTCATACATCATCACTAAGCACCCGACAGCTCCTCCAGATCTTTTAGGAAGGAGAGATGAGGCTCTTTTCTTTCCCTTTTCCGCTCTGACTTCCTAACTCGGACAAAAGAGGATCATACGCTAACCTGCTTTTAAACGTGGTTTTAATGAGCCCACACTTAAATAAAACACCCCTTTAAAGTGGTCTGCAGATTTGGTGTCCTGATTAATTGATTCGTCTCGAAATTATCGGAGAACAGTGAAGGGAGAATGTGCTTTTACACATTTGCAAAAAAGCTTGTTTTATCAAACAAATTAATCCTAAAGATATTGAATTTTCCAACACATAAGAAAAAGAAAAGAAGCTAAATTCAAGCATAATGTGGCATTTTTGCTCATAAAATTTTGAAAAATTGTGATGAAGAATAATTATAATTATATTGAATTTAGCGAGAGAGAACCTGCACCAGACACACATATTACAAGTCCAAGCTAAACTGCAAATTCAATATGTGACTGAAGAAAATAAAATAAGTAATTCTTCCATTGTGATGCATTATGAAAACTAAATCTGAAAGCATTAAATACCCTCAAAAAGCACGATCCCAGTGGCCTCAGTATTCTACCGCCTGTTCCACATCATGACCTTAAGTGACGCTGCAGATGGAGGTGTGAGAAGCACTAACTAAGTTGAACGCACCTCCCCCTGGGTTTTGTGGGAAAGTGAATGCCCCTTGGTTCCACATGAATTCTTCCCGGGCCCCTGTGTGGTTCCATCTAACTCCTAAGAACAACACAAGGAGATGAGCCTTTGAAAGTGGACACTGGGGTCTCGCACCGTCTGCCCCGGTGGGCCCCAACGAGAGATCAAGAGAGAAAAGGTAAGAGAGAACAGGCTCAGCTCACACGTCAACGGGCCGCAACAAATTATGGCTTGGGGTCAAAGGGCAAATGTCGCAGCCAGGAAGTGAAAGACGCTAATCAAGTGGTCGTGGACACTGTCAACAATGGGAATTCTTTGAATAGTCCAGAACTGTGTGATCCTGCCTCGGAGAGACAAACAGCAGGTCCGGGTCACAGCTCCTGTGTTCCTCTATCAGAAAAAATGTGAACCCGAATCAATCAATCAATCATTTGGGTGATGTTCAAAGGGGCAACCGGACGTTTCCCCAGCTGGAGACGACAGACTGGAATTCCCGACCACAATGAGGTGAGGTGGAAGACGGCGGCACCGGGGAGACGGACACCTCAGAGGTTAAGTGACTGGGCTGCTAACATCATCTGCAGCAGAAGGTCAGTGATCTCAGGAAAGGGTCAAAAGATAATTCATCATTCTGTCAATATATTATAACTGCAACCAGTTTCTTTTTTGGGGGGATTTTTCATTAAATAATTATGTGTACAGGAAAATTACTCTAATTTCTAATTGTTCTAATTTCTCAGAGGCAAAGGGGAAACATATGGGTGTATCTGCAAAATCTAAATAAATAGAAAGCAATATTTATTCATCCCTGACCACTGGCTGCTGTAGAAGAACATGCAACATTTTGTATTTTGGACTATATAGAGATCCTGTATCTATATTTGTTTCTGCAGCCCAGTGGCCTCCTCTTCTCCCCGATGTGCTTTAATCTGTTCTCCCTCTCTCCCTCCTTCTCTCTCTCCTTCCCTTCCCCGAGCGCTCGGTCGAGCCGCTGTTCCACACAGAGAACGTTCCTCCCCACTGACAGACAGGCCCCCATTAGCTGCTGCTTTGATTACTGGCTGTGGGTGATTACTTGAGCAGGGGGCCACGGTGGGACGGGTGGGTCTGGAGACAGATAGAGACGTCTAGAGACAAGAGGATGGAGACACACACACACATACACACACACACATTTATTCTTTATCCACTGGCTTTCTAACCACACACACACCCACCCACACGCACACAGGGCATATTTTTGTAGTTTAAAGGAGCATTCCTCAGGATCTGACCTTCTCTGGCTCTCATTAACGGCTTTAACACAGACAGGCAAGCATAGAGCCTTTCTCACACACACACACAGACACACACACAGAGCGAGGGGAATAGGCATGAACAACCCCCCATTACCTCTAACCTTTACCCCCGACCAGCTCCAAGCCCGTGCACCAAACCCTCCGACCCACCACACACCCAACAAGGACAGGCCTGTGGTGCATGAGAGGAGGTGCAGAGTCGAGACAAGGCAA
This sequence comes from Pseudopleuronectes americanus, assembly GCA_038501795.1. Taxonomy (NCBI): domain Eukaryota; kingdom Metazoa; phylum Chordata; class Actinopteri; order Pleuronectiformes; family Pleuronectidae; genus Pseudopleuronectes; species Pseudopleuronectes americanus. The sequence continues at coordinate 15,505,644 of CM076734.1, read as the reverse complement.
CGAGCGAGGGAAGGGAGGAGTTTCCTCAGGCAGGCATGCGACATGGGGGTCAAACACAGAGAGCCACGAAAAAATAGTGCACGTACGTGTCCTTTAAATGACTCATAGTTTGATCACCCACCCCCTAGTGGTTTTGTCAGTGTGATGATATTCTGCCCCGTACCAGCAGCACCGCGACACGGCTCAACAACTCATCATCAATCATCCGTCGCACATTCTGCTCGCTTCACAGCCATCGGCCTCAGATTGTGTCTTCACAGTCAACTTGCCATTTCTCCCCCCCCCCTGCAGAATCATCTTAACACAATAAAAACAAAAAATCCACACCGAGCAGAGAACGAGTGAACACAAGTGTCACCCCCCCGCCCAAATGTATCCCAGTTTTGTTTTGTGGTTGTTGTTGATGGACTGAAAGACTGCCTTGCACAACTTTATAGGGCAGTGCTTTTGTCCCCCCCCACACACACAAACACAGGTACATACAGTGTATCCACAGCAACCCTTCCAAGGAACTTCTCCATAACAATCCTCCTGGTTTTCCACCCACGCATGCACACCTTTCCTGGAATTTCCAGGACAATGGGCGGACAAACTTTTCACAAGCACGCATCTCCTCATCTCATCTTCTCCTCTGACTCACCTGCCACACATATCATTTGATAGGGAGGCTTAAGTCATTGTTGTGGGATTGAAAGTCTTTGTGTAATATAAAAAAAATGACTTTTGAAGAACGGGGGGGGTTTAAAGGACATGCACACGGCAGGGGCTTTTATGTGGAAACCATTAAAGAATTTGACACTCACATTTACTGTAAATGCTCTTTTCAGCAGGAACAGCACAGACGATTCAAGAATTAAAGTATGTATCAAGTGTTGAAGTGTCCTGCAGACCTCCCCTGCACAGAAACATGCGTGCACACATGCACATGAGCATGCACGAGAGTTTCCCTCAGCTGCATTTGTAAGTTGATAGCAGGTTATTCCGAGAGTCAGAAGCACTTTGCACGAAAACAGTTGACCCCGCTCATGTGTTACCAGCGGCTCTGTTCTACTTTAGATATGAGAGCAACACGTCTGAGTTACAATCAACAAGAGCTTGAATTAAACTTGCATCATGGAATGTAGTGTGAAGTTCATGGCAGAATTTAAGAAATGTTTCAAGCAGTGATTCAGATAATTTCCTTCAAAAGAGCTTTGAACGCCCATGACCATAAGTCAGAGACCACGCTGACATCCTGCTATTTGCCTGCTCCGGGTGCATCACAGCCGAGGAGCAGTGCAGATAGAGTTACAGTAGAGCAGCTCCAACCCTAACAACTGGAACGGGCTTCCGACAGCCAAGTGTTAAATTGGACCTGCAGCTGTGGATGCCCAGCTTTTTAAAACCCACTGTGATCATCCGACCAGGCCGAGCTTCTAGTTAGGAAACATCTCACTGTGGACCTCGTCCCAAGCACATGCTCAAAAGTGAAAGCTCAAGAAAAAAAAAGGACAGAGAAGCAGTCTGGGACCCTGCATGCCAAGCATGGGGGGGCTATTTAGATGTCAAGAGGTGTGTGTGTGTGATGGTAATGGGGCAGATGAGAGAGGAGGGCTGAACAGGCCCCTTTGCTTTGAGGATTCTCTATCGACGCCAAGACCTGTCCGACTCCACCACTCCCCCCCCACCCCACAACCAAGGAGCAGACGACATCAAAGGTCCTCACTATTGTGCGCACATGCCTGTGTGTGTGTGTGTGTGTGTGCACTTGTTTTTGTGTGTTGCACATTTCCAGGGCTTGTGGATTCAGGAAGGAAGCAGGTACCTGCTCTCTGGAGATCTTCATTCACAGGACTACTTAAGTAAGACCTCCTCCAGATGAAGAGAAGCATATGGAGCAATTGTTCATTAAAATGTCTAAAAGTGAAAAGACATGTGTTAATTACTTTGTTGACTTGAGCCCTTACATTAGTGTCACAGTGATGTAATAGAGAAAAAGTTTCCTACATTGTTAAAAACCAGAGAAATTACATATTTTATTCAAGTTAATGGGACATTTCCTTTTGTTCGCCTTTGGGGCTTTTTCTCACCAGGTAGTCAGTTAACCACTGGGCTGTTTATTCCTTCCACTGGTTTTACTGGTCGCTCCTAATGGGTCAAGATTATGCATTCCCATTTGCTGCACACTCTGTGGCTGAAGTTGTCCAAGCCCAAATAAACAGGGGAACATTCATTTACCATTTATTGTCAGCACAGCCTTCAGGGGGCAATTTGGGGTTTCAGTATCTTGCCTCTTCAGAATGCAGACTGGAGCATCTGAGGATCAAACCACAAACTCTCTAGTAAGGGGACGACCCGTTCTACCCCCTAAGCCACAGTCGCCCGAGTGGCTCTCTACGGTTCACTTAAAGAACATAATCACGGTTTGGCAGGTGGCCATCGTTACACTACAATCTTGGTCTTTGGATGAAACACAACATGTGAGGTGATTCTCTGTGGGGTAAACAGTGTACCAGCGAATCCCAGCTGCTGCCGCCGCACACTGCAATCTCTCTCTGCACCCAGAGTTCACCTGGGCAGGTGCACACAGCTCTGGGAGTCCAGGCGAAGATCTCACACCTCAAGATGGTGCAGTTTAGGAGATTACAAGAACCCTGTACCATTCAAACACGTGTTTAAAGATTGGTTCTAAACGGAACGTGTGCGTAAATCGACTACCAAAGCCCGAGATTATTCAGACGCACAAAAGCACAAATACACACGCGCGAGGTAAAGGAGTGGAAAACGTGGTTGGAAAAACATTTAAAAATAATTAATGGTGTGTGTCTGAGCTGTCACTCAAGACACCCTCACTTCCTGCTCCCGGTGACATGGGAGCCACATCAAAGACGGAGCTGACAGGGGAAATCCCACCAGGGCACCACTAGAGCCCCACAGCCCGAGGAGGTGTTAGTGGGTGGTTGGAGTGTGTGTGTGTGCATGTGTGTGTGTGTGTGTGTGTGATGGACAGATGGAAAAGCATGCTGCAGGAGGGTCGGACAGGAACAACAAGGCGTTTGTGTATGTCTGAGTCTGCAGTCGAGGTAAACACCACGACTCCTCTAATCTGCTCTTTATACAAGCGTCACACTGGAGTCAGTTTTACATGAATGAGGAGGGAACTCAGCTCGTGTTTTTAATCCTGAGTGTGAAACCAGATATCAGGTCAGCTACACCTACCTGTCGCACATTCCTGGTCCACCTGCACACGACTGGCTGAGGCTGCTCGTACAGAACACACACACACACACACTGCTTTTCTTATCCCTTCCCTTAAACAACCTGAACTTAAACTCAAATCACATCTTAACATTAACTCGAACCTGGAGCTCAGAAGGGCCGATTTGCCCCATTAGGGCCGGGCTGTGGTCATAATGAGGCCCTGCTGGTCCTGACAAGGTTGGTGGTCTACACTCCTCACACTCAGTTAACTTACACCTGCTCTGGCTACTTATTTACAAACCTCAGTGTACAGTTCCTTCTATACATTAACAAAACAAAGCTTCCCTGCAAAGAGGAGAGCCCCCCACCACCACCCCCTCCCCACCACCACCACAGTAGCTACCTTTTATAAGACTTGTCATGTATCCAAGCTTAGAGTGATTAACATTATCCTAAACAAGAGAAAGAGTACGTCTGGATATCCCACGCACACACACACACACACACACACACACACACAAACACACACACACACACACACACATACTTGGAGGGAACTCTATACTGTCCCTTTTCTACGGGCCAAACTCTGCGCTTTGGATGACAGAGACATCTGATCTACATTCCACCACAATTCCCCTGACGAGTGTGTGTGTGTTTGTGTGTGTTTGTGCGTCTGAGCTTGAGAGCTGGTTGCATACGTTGCATACGAACGTGATGGAGACATTTCTTTTGTGGAAGTTATTAATCAGCCACCTGGTAGGAAGTGTTGAATGTGTGTGAATAGCTATAAGGTGAAGTGTGGGTGTGGCAGACCCAGTGTTTGTTCTAGAGCCTGGAGAGGAAATGATAAAAAATCCACAGAGCAACACCAGCTTCTCAAATCAAAGATAATTTATGAAGGAGTTCAGATCCTGGCAGTGTTTGCAGATCTGAGTTCAAAGGTGTTCGAGCCCCGACTTGTAAAAACTCATCAGTAAAAATCTTTTCCCCATCGGCTGCACGACACCCGGAGTGTTTCACTCAGACAAGAACAAATCAAAGCCCCGGATTGACCTTAAGTTCCACTCTGTCAATTCATTTACATGTAGAGCAGCATTAGCAGGACAAGCACACTCAAGTAAACATCATGCAAAACCTAGGCAGAGCTGATTTACATTCCCAGCTTGTGTCTTCATGAAAGAAATCTCATTCCTCTCCCGACCTCAGACTGACCCACAGCCAAGGCTATGAAGGAAATTAGCATCAAATAGAAATAAAGTAAATGTAATGATTGATTTTTTTAAGCCTTGAACAATAAATCATTGTAGTATCCCAGGCTCAATGGCTATAAGATGTGATTGTCAATCTTTTGTTGAGTTAGGTAAAACTTTTCATTTATATATGTGAACATGGACAAAATGTTACTAGTATTCATGCATTCCCCTAAATCATGGAAAACTGGGTCTGTTGATAGAAATGCATCTTCCTCGGCTCCTTCCCCCGTCTTGTGAGCTGCAGCGTGGGGGGGAGGGGGGGGAGAGAACGGGCCTCACCTACTGACGGCGCCCTCCGGTGATGAAGGGGACACTCCAGGGTGCCCTGCTGCGTTCGGCCAAACATGGCGGAGTAAATGGCGATCTGCATGCCCCGCTTGCAGCTCAGCCTCATCCTCTCCTCCTCACACACCACCTTACTCTTATACTCGTCTGGAGATGGAACAGAGAGGGAAAAGAATCGTTAAAACATACAAGATAGAATAATACAAGTCTTTTATTCATGGATAAAAGAATCGCTTTCGATTTCGTGTCGAAAAACCATTAAGTAAAATTTGATTTCTACATTTAAAAATTTGTATTTGCTAGATAAAGGAAGTGTTTTGAAGACAGATTTGTTTTTAAATCACTTGTATTATATTAAACATCTGTAGAGCCGGTGTGAATAAGCACTGAGCTCAAGTCAGTGGAAACAGGTAGTAACAGAGATGGAGCTGCTCAGTGGACATGTAGAGCCACGCAGAGACATTCCTCACACACAACCAGCCACAGTGACCTGTGACAGCCAGAGCAGCTCGGCCGGCCGGCAAATAAAAAACAGCAGCCGCTTCTTCAACCATGTGGGGAGTGGAACAGGAATGCTCACAGAAGGGGAAGGGGAGGGGGGGGTGGATGCGACTGGTTTGTTATGGATTCGCTCTTGTTCACTCTCTTTCTCTCTCTCCCTCCCTTTCTCCTCCACTTCCTCGGTCCTCGATTCCACCTCTCCTTTCAGAGGCAGTGACACCTGCCCGTTGCACCTCACTAACAGCCCATGCGGTCATTCTCCCCCCCCCCACCCGAGAAGTCATTGGTTAAGTGTCAGTGAACAAAAGAGCTGTTGATTGGCCCCAGGCTACGGTTGAGAAAGAAAAAGTGGGGAGGGAAAGGGGGTGTTGGGGGGTGGGAGGCAGGAGGAGGGGATGATCAGTGGATTAATGTCCACTTCTGGTCACTCTAGTGTGAACTACTGCACAACTCAGTGCAGCTCGGCTCAGCGCGGCACTGAGCCGTGAATGCAGACGGGAATCTGGGTGGGATTACTTCACTGTTGTGTGATACTCTCAGCTTCCTGGCTCACGGGGAGCAGGAGGCCGAGGAATAAAAGGAGCAGGCACGCAACAAGTGTTTCTTTTTCTCTTCTAAATGGAGCAGGGAGGCAGGACAGGCGAAAGACAAATTGGAGCGAAGGGTTGTTCAATACAAATAATAATAAACAGTTGACCCCATGTGCATGGGAAGTGACCCCCACCCCTTGGTTCTTCTTCTGAGCAAAGAGGAGAAAAAGTGAAAGAAGAGTCCGAGCACAAACAGGGACAACATGTGTGTCAGTGCCTGGATGTGAGGCGATGAGGGACTTACTCGGTCTGCATTTGTACCAGACAATGAGGTATTTACTGATGCCGGGACACTGGTCCGTCCCGAACACGCGGCTGTTGACAAGCACTTGACAGCTCCTTCTGTCCTGGCACTCGTCCAGCATTTTCTAAAAAAAGGGGGAAAGAGTGACACAGAGCGAGAGAACACCAAAGAGAGGTTTTAGGTGAAGAACAATAAGCCAGCGACGGTGAGACCAGCAGCGAGCAAACCTAAAACCACTTCAAAAGGGGGCTGCTGGGAGCCATGGGAATAAGGAGGACAGGAGCAGGTCAGAGGGGCAAGAAAAAGAAGAGAACAGGAGAAAGAAGACTCGGGAAAAGCTCAATAGCGCTCATTTCCTGGCATCCTGCTGCTTCTCTAGTTTCATCATCTTTAAGCTCGCTGTAACCCAGGTGAGCACATTCCAACATTCCCCCCGCAGTGAAATCCCACTCGCTGGAGGGATGACTGACTGGATTATGCCTCCGACTCTTTTGACTTCATATAAAGATGTACGACGCGTTTCCACTTCTATCCACTACCCAGACGTGAAGCTGAACTATAAAGGTTTTAGTTTGGTCCATGTCCCGCCCACTAACATGGAGGGGGCAGGATATATGACCTATACTTCAGCTGGCCACCAGATGGCGATCGGGGAGTTTTGGCTTTACTTTTCGGAGAGCAGTCATGTTGACCATCAGCCAGTGTCTTCTTAAATAAAGAATGAAAGTGATATCATCAACATTTTCATATAGTAAAAATTTAAAATAATAAAGTATAGAATTCACAAATAAAATAAGAATAATCTTCAGCTCTTGTTGCACAGATATAAACTTTGACATTGAGGATTTAATCTGTAATACCAACAGGACGAGGGTCGTGAACAGGATTCTTCAGGGTTACTAATACGGGTGGCGGTCAGTAATTCTCTCACTTCCCCACAATGCAGTCTCTGTGTGCATTCATAGCTGTCCTGTCTGTTATGGAAATGGAGGGGTGTTCAGCGCTGGGAGGCAGGGGGAACTAAGAATAAACAAAACAGCCCGATGAATGCTGAACAGGACGTGTTTGTGTGTGTTTGTGTTGCTGTCGCAAAGTGGGGCTTCCAGTCCAGCCGTATCCCAATTTAGGAGAGGATGCTGAGGCAAAGACCCCATGAAATCGCTTTGTGTGGTGGGAACATACAAGCTGCTTCCTCTTTAGAGAGTGTAATTTGCCGGAAAACCTCCTGACAAAGCATTACATAATCAGAGGTCCTCCCAAATTTAACCCTTGGCCAATTTGACCATGTTACAGGAGGCTTTTCTCTCAGGAGGCCTCAGAGCCCAGGACCCAGGGTGTGTTACAGGATGTTTACGTTAAGAGTAGAGTCACAGATGAGATTCAAGACGGGGATAAGGGTGCAGGGGGACACAGTGGGTATTGTACAGACACATGCAGGGATTCAGGAAAACTCAAACTAGATTTTCTATGAAACTATGTGTGAGCTCTGCTGATTACCTGTAGAGCGGTGGACACGGAACAATATCGAACATCCTCCCGAGCGTTGTAAGAGCTAAGGAGGGCCTGGTAGGTCTGAGGGCACTGCTGGTGGGCGGAGGCACCCCTCCTCCCGTAGAAAGCTGATTGGACGGTGATGGTGGTGCGTGGCGGGCAGCGGACGGATAGGAGGTCCCCTTCACAGGCCTGCTCTGTGTAGTTCCTCAACACTTTGGACAGGTAACCTGTAAGAGAGCAAGATGCCAATGCAGCTTTTAGCTGAGACAATGAGACTAATGCATAAAAACTCTCATTTTAAGTTTCAACCCTTTAGCATTCTGTTTAAAAACTATAGTTATTGCCCTGTGGTCGAATGCCCTCCGCCAACGAGTGCAGTTTCCATCCTTTGCAGGGTTTTCTTGACATACTTCAGTCACAATAACATGAGGTCACCAGTGAAACCTAACCCTTCTTCTTTGAGTCAAAGTGACTACTACTCAAATGGTTGAGGAGATTCCCTGAAGAAAGACTTTAGATATCACAAGCAAGAGGACAAACATATTTTTCTGAGGCCACCATGATCATTGACCTTTGACCCTTTCAACAACAAAATCGAATCAGTTAATCCACGAGGCCAAACTGAACACTTGTACCAAATTTATCAGGAATTCCGTTTGAGGCTTTCTGGATATGGATCACGTACATTCATAACTGGATAATTTCAATGTTCTTCACCACTTTATCCCTGATTTATCAAACCTGTTCTCCTTCCCCTGACCCCTCTGTTCCATAAAGTCGTGTTTCCACGGTCAAATGAAAGTGCTGCATTCAAGCGCTCCTTGGCAGACAACCACTCACATCTTAAGGACGGCCTCAGGCCTAGAATACCACAAAGGCAGAGCTAGGGAGTCAGGCTTCAGCTTATTTACCTGCCAGCATCAGCCCTGCAGTCATGGCTCTAGAACATGTTCTTATTTTTGATTATTAAATAATATCTGCCAAGGATGATATCTTCAAAGCCTGACATTATTACAGTTTCAAGACAAGGATCTTTCCCATAGCTTTACAACAGAATTCGGATTCAACTCCTGCTCTGCTACAGGGAAATATGATGGTCAGCATATTCATACACCAAAGAGTAATATGGCTCAGGCAGCGCAGATCGATTCTCAGTGTCAATCTCGAAGCCTTTACTGTCACGTGATTAAGCTTCCCAGTAACCGTGTGTACTCCACACCACACAAACCAGCTGCTACCAAAGACCATGAATAGGAACTCTGTACAAACCATTACACGGAACAAGGTTCATTTAACCTCGGGGGCTGCTGGAAACCAAAAATAAAAAGCTCTCATTCTTTTGAAAAACACTGACGTCTCTCAGCCAACTCTGCTTCTTTGAGAGCTGCCGGTCGGCCTGTCAGTCACTCAGGAGAGCTGGACCCATCACAAAGCCACCATTAACATTCCAGTGTGTGAGAAGAGAGACGCAGAGAAAGGAGCGAGCTGATCCCCTGACCACTGTCATAGAACGGCCCCCTGGAATTATCTGGACCATTTGAAGAAGAAGAGAAACAAACGCACAAATTGTACCATCTCCCTTTTTTTTTATTAAATTAAATAATTAAATTATCTCTTTGTTTCTACGAGAATTAAACTAATACTGGGAGTGTTTTTAATAAATCATGTGATATGTTGACAATCTCCTTTTCACCCGACTACACACAACCTGCAAACCCAAGCCTGAGCCTCTTTTCTAAGTGCTCGGCAAACACATTTACAGAAAGTCAACACACTCCTGCTCACACACGCACACCCGCTCACAAAGTGGACACACTGTGATTCAATTGACTTTATTTGGCTTGTGTTTGTCGGGGAAGAGGAAATTACACAGAAACAGTGTTTTTCTAACTCACACGTAAGCACACTTACACACAAAACACACACATTGTGCCGATATCACCATGGCCACAGTTCCAAGAGGAAGGGAAACAAGAGACATTCTCGGTTTTTCGAAAGGTCGGCCTCTCTCTAAATGGTTGGTTGGTAAACCGCTAGTGTTTCCACCTGTGGCTGCGTGGGCTTGTAAAATAAAGGGCAGGTGCACATGAAATCCTATTTTAAGTTTATGCAGGGATTATTTGGATGCCACGAACCAGATGATCAGGAATTTGACCTAACAGCTGTCTTTATGTCAACATACAATATGTGTCTTTACATTTGAAAACTTTGGAACTAGAACAGAATGAAATATCCCCAAAAATTTAAATCAATAAGTTGTGGGCTTGTAGATATTTGGATTGCTTTACAACTTGATGTGTGCTTGATTCAATTCAAAACAAATAAAAAGTTGATTTCAAGATTTTGTCTGACACAGTCTCCAAATCTGACACTTGTTAGCGTCACTATTGCAATTTGAATTTCAACTCTAACTTGTTTCTCCCCCTCCACAGTCACAGGTCTGCTTTGCCTTCCACATTCCACACAGGGTGTGTGTGTGTGTGTGTGTGGGGCGTGGCATTCCCCCTGGCAGCGAGACCACACACAAAAAAAACAAAAAAAACGTCAACACAAACAACGTGGTGCGAACAATCTCTCTCGGAGCTGCAGGGTGTGTAGCGTTACTGCAGCAGTGTCACATTATCGGGGCTGGTTGTTGGCGAAGCGCCCAGCGCCATGAGAGACCACGAGTCGGTGCAGACCTGCGTTCACCCGAGCCGTGGGCACGCCGGCGTAGCCATGGCAACGGCCGGGGTTACGAAGGAGGTGAAACGGAGAGGGGCTGAGGATAGATGAGTGGGGGGGGGGTCTTGAGAGGAGGGATCCTTGAGCAACAGTTTGAGCGCCACCAGCACATGGTCACACCTTCCTCCGCCCCACCAGAACAGACTGTGGGTAAAAACGCAAAACAGATTATCTCACTCGAACCCCTCAGGTGCTTTCCAAAGAATCCATTTCCATTTCGCCACTGCACCCTCCTCCCGACTCGCTTCTCTCTCTCTCCCTCTCCTTCTCAGGAATCGTCCCCATTGTTCCCACCACGCTACCTGTTGACTGAAGTCTCCTTTCAAGGCCAACAAATCAGGCGGGGTTAGGGCACCTGTGTAAACCGCCCAGCCAATGACAGGTGTCCCTCAGAGGCAGAAGGCCGAAACAATGGCGGAGGAACACCCAGGCGTCTCTCCTCCTCCTCCTCCTCCTCCTCCCCGGCTCTTTTCATGTGGGCCCGGGCTCTTCTCCTTCACCGACTCTTCTGCCCTTTCCCCTCGACAAAGGCACCGCGCTATTATGTCTGCCGGCTTGTTTATTTGGCCATTAAAAGACAGGAGGCTGCGGTCGCCGTGCAGCTCGTGTACAAACAGGTCGAACCTCAGTCACGAGCTGGATTGAAAGGCCTGAATTCAACCTCTGCATTTGTTTTGAGCTGAGGAGGCAGGCGGGTGCAGCCGGAGATAAAGATGTGATGGTGTCACATGATGAGATTTATCCTGTTTATCCCGTCAGTCGGCCAAAAATGCTTCGGCCGCAATCCGCAATTTTTCCGCCATTCAGAGGCCCCTTGTGATGATTAGCTCCTCGTCTGTGGTCATGTGACGACCCTGAGGTCTGACCCGGCGGTGGAGAGGGTCGGGAGATTAGCGATGGGCCGCTGTGTTGTGTCAACACGACGCAGAGAGAAGCCGGCTGGAGAAGGATTTCCCTCTCTGGGCGCCGCTGACCAGTCACAACCTGGTGCAGGTCACATACCAGTGCTGAGTCTGGTTAAATACACTCAGAAACTGTGATGATTTAAATCCAGCTGGAGCCGTCTCTCCTTTCAGGTCAGCCCGGGAGGAAGCTCGTACTCATTCCGCTCACGGTCCCTGAAGCCGAGGTGTTCAGTGTCTGCTCAGAAGGAGAATGACCTGAGCACAGGGAGGGGACGGGAGCGTCGGCGGTTTGATTCCAGAGGCGGTTCAGGTGGAAACCCGGTCTGTTGTTGATGCTCAGGGCTTTCGTTCTGTTTTTTGTGAGATGCCGCTCTCCTCCGATTGGTCAGAGTGAACAATGCACTGCAGCGTGAAGTATTACTGCCGCGTTAAAATATTATAGGCTTCATGCTGATTATTATTCACCTGCTTACGCCTCTAAACTCCTTTTTGCGTTGCTTGTGGAGTAACGCTTGTCAAGCCTCTGGCATTGGGAAAGAATGTGTAACATTGTTCAATGTGAGTGGATTATAAAGCTTAGCTTAATGCCATAAAGTGCACGTTTATGCTTTAGTTTAGAGATAATAAATATGCTGTATAAACTGCAATCAATCTCTAACCTGTAATAAGGAATACGCTTCAAAATGCCTTCTGTAGAATGAGGTTCTTGAAAGCAGCCAAATCAAAGGCTGTGCTGCGTTTTATCTCGGTACATTAGGTATTTAAACATTTACAGCTTCGTGGCTTTATCGGTGTTATTTTAAGCTAATTATAGCCGTCAAAACATCAAATGTTCAAAGATGCAGAGCTGCAGGCCCGCTGGGTGAGCCATGTGACTGGGGAGAGTGGAGGTTTCCCCTCAAAAAGGCAACTGGTAGAGTTAAGGAGGAGGAGGCGGGGAGGAGACGAGACGAAAGTGGGAGATGAAGCCCCTGTGAATAAAACTCTGAAACGATCTTGGGATGGCGGTGGACGAGAGGAAAACCCTTGCGATACTGGTCGTGAGAAAAAAAAGCTGCACGAAGCAAAGAAGAGAGATATTTAAAAACAGCACAAGCCACCGCTCAAAGGATGTGGCAGCCGAGGTCAGAGTGTGGCGGCTTTTAGCCACGCTGTAATTACTTCTCCCTCCGCAAACCACGGAGGCGGCACACAGGCCCGGTGGGCGGCACTGACATATAGATAAAACCACCGCCGGCTTTTAAATCACATGTGGTCAAAACTACTGACTTTATGATACGTGAGCTGATTGGGGACAGAACGATGAGGTGAGCCAGCGCTTGAATGAGACCTCAAACATGAGAAGAAGAAGAAGAAGAAAGAAAAGGAGCAAAAGTTCACATGCATGCCACAAAGGACACGCTCCCGCACAAAGGAAGTCATGTCAGAGGGAAAGCTATCGAGCGACCGCTGCTGTTAATGTGCCAAGTCCTGTACTCACGGCAAAAACCATTAACAGTTAGGAGCTTAAAACAAAAAAAGAAAAACGCATTCCTAAAATACGCAGCATTCCTCCGCTCACAATACATCGGTCTTGCTGCTATGGTCACGTTTTAGGATTAGCCTACTTTCTTGCTAATCGTGCATCGGAGCAGAAAAGGAGCACAGAGATATTTTTGTTGAAAGCCTGAGCGGTTAAATTTGACACAAGCCCGAGAGGGATTCACTTTTTAATTACTCGTGAACTGTAAATGGGTCGTTCGCTGGAAAAATCCATGATTTAGTGCATGAAACTATGGAAACATGCACATATTTGTTGTATTGTTATCTAGAGATTCGAGGATATTAGCTACAGTGGATTAAAAATGTCTTAATAATGCTAAAGCCCTTTATCTTAATTATTCTTAAGGTTGCCTGCATGATGGGGTCTGATTTTCAGTTATGGTTAAACATACATTATGTAACTTCTGCTTTAGGGTCTCTGAATCCCAAAAGGTTGATGGCGTCTTTGGTCTCTGTAAATCCTGTTTTGATTGTGGTAATAAGATGAATGTTTGATAAACTCTTAAAAATATAACTATGAATATGTAGGTATTATTTTCTTCTTCATTTTTCCTTAATGACTAATTTAATGAAGGTGTTTAATGTAATTTATTTTTAAATCGAGTTTTGAGAGGTAAATATATAATAAATATATATTTTTCTATATAAATTTTAAGAAACTGTCCAAGATACCAACCATTGCTTTCATATTTTTGGAGTCAGTGGTTGAGTGGTGGTAAAATGTGTGTGAGAAGTTGGCACGTGATGACGGCTGCTGAACCGTGTGAGTTCCATGAATACTTAGTGAACATGTTAACAGACACATACTGTACACGCACAGCTACTCCAGTGGGGAGTCAGCTGAGGGGGCTTACTCCCATGAGGTTGCTCCCCTGGATTTAACCCCAGCATTCGGGTTTTGACTTCACACTAAAAACCCACAGAGGACCAGGACCAGAAAAAAACCAGGACTTTCTAATCCCCTTTCTTCAGAGCATCCGCCCTCTTCCCTGCAGGAGATCCACCCAGCATGTGCTTCACACCCCCGGCTATCAGACTCCACTGACGGCTGATCAAACAACAGCTAATGAAATCTGTGAGAGCGTGGAGGAATGAACCTGAGGAGAGGAGAAACAGTCCTGAGAGAGAAGATAGAGTAAAAAAAAACTCTACCATCTTCTGACATCTGTCCTGACATCTGCAGCAGGACTGGACACAATCAGCATTCACTCCCGGGTCAAGTGCGATATCTTGAGAGCGCCCTGAGGGAATCCCTTCAAATTTTGGTACAAACATTCATTTGGACTATTCAAGGGATGACCTGAATAGAATTTGGTGGTCAAAGGTCAAAGGTCACGGCGGCCTCTTGAATGATAAGTCAAGACTCCTTGAGGGAACTTCTTCAACTTTCGATCCGTTGTCCCTTCGACTAAGATTCTCAGATAAAGGGATTTAGTTTTAGTGTTCAAAGGTCACAGTTGACCTTATATGAATCTGGAAAATAAAGTGTGTAGAAATAAAAACACTTAAACCTTATAACTTTGGTGTTAAAGAGGTATAATGATCAGAATAGGAGAGAACACTGTGGCTCTGCTCAAACTAATATTGAGCTTGCTAACATCACGGCGTCCATCAACATCCTCGGGTCATGGTCTTGTTGATTTGAATGGTAGAGCTGCTGACCCCCCCCCCGAGCCTGAAGCAGCTGAAGCCATTAAAGCCGGAGACACAAACACAAACACTCTGCTCGCCCCGGTCCCTCCTCTGCACCGAGATGGTTTAACTTTCCAACACCTTCTCCACACTCACACATGGCTCCACGGTGGCACGCAGCCACAGCATGAACTCCAGCCACATGAACAACAAACCTCGACACTCTGCAGCCCAGCCCCCCCCCCAAGCTCTCCTGAACAAAGCTCATTTATTTGTTCACACCATGACGTACGTGTCTGAGTGCAGCAGTCGGCCCGGGCTTTTAAAATGCTCTCTGTGTGTGTGTGTGTGTGTGTGTGTGTTTGTAACGAAAGAAAAGGCCAACATGTAGAAATTATAAAGCTAATGTGATGGATATGAACTCATAGTTGAGATCATGGATGGTGGCGGAGCTGATTGAATAAGAGCAGGAGGTTTGATGTGTCCAATAACAAACCAGACAAGACGAGGGGATTAAACAGAAAAGAGCTGCCGTGATGTCACATGCTCAGTCAGACACACACATCAGGCGGGATGAGGAAGTCATGCTCCGCAGGAGAACATGAACACAACAGTTTGTCTTTATAACCACACTACACCAAAGAGGTGGGGGGGTGGGGGGGGCGGGGGAGAGATCAGCACCAAAACAGCCTTAAACCACAATAGAAGCTGAGAGTCGAAGGATAAACTCTGTCATGTTAGCAACAAGTTTTATATTTCAGCTTATCCTTATTGGATAACAGCGACAATGAGGTGATGTCCACCTGTGGCTCTGTTGTCTAAGCTCATCCTGAGCTGGGTAGAAAACATCTGTCGGCTTGGAGATGGCCTTGTGGTTGGACAGTGGCCGCCCAGTCTCCCTGAAAACCAAACACTGGTCTTACCCGAGCCCCCTCCCTGTGACCTCTGCTAGCACGTGCCTGTCCTGGCGACTTCTAGGGGTCAAAGGGCACTGAGGGCGAGGACGCTTTTCCTCCGAGACTGTGAGCGTGAGTATTGTGCGCCCGCAGGAACCCCACACAGCGAAAGTGTGCGACAGAATGAGAGACACACGGAGACGGAGAGAAAGAGGCAGAGGAGGAGCGATCTATCATTTTAATGGTCACTTTTATGGCCTGGGAGAGTTGGGAGGAAGCCAGACCGGCCCCATCGCTAACCACAGAGCGGCAGACACCAGACAGATGCATCAGTGTGTGCGAGGGTTAATGTGACAAAGTGAACGACAGATGTATCCCTCAGCAGAGTGGAGTGGACTGATTGCTGGGTGTGGCAGTGGGAGCCCGGGGGCTGGAGAGGAGTGATTTCAAAGGGAGGTCGTCAGGGGAATGATTTGCTTTCTCTGAATGTCAAGGAACTGGTCATTAGGAATAAACGTCTGAGGAGTCAGACTGAGCAGAGGAGACCACGCACATGGAGGAAGCTTCCGTCTGAGTCTGAATTCTCCTGGGGAACATTCAATCTTAGCTAAATGCTACAATACCTAGAAGTGAAAGACACCATGAAGGTTGAGCACATCGGAAAGTAATGGTGAGAAAAGTACGGTGGCCCTGAGAGTTCAAAGCGTTAAGGAAACGTCTCCATCAGTTTGACTAACTGTGACCTGCAAATCCATACGACACAAGCAAACACACAAATGCACTGCAAATACACACAATGAAAGCAAATAAACAAATGTGCTGCAAATATAAACAACTCAGCCAAATAGACAAACACACAACGTGTTGGGATTTCTTACTTTTACCTGTGAACTACATTTCTTTTGGATAAAACAAGATACGCTTGTAGAGGTCAACTCCGAATCTGTTTTGATTCGATGAGACATTATAAAGTCCGAAAGATTAATGAGTCACCTGAGAGAATAATGAATGTATAATCAGGTTTTGGCAGAGTGTAAACTTGATAGCCAAATGATTAACTTCTGTTCTGTGTTCGGACCTTTAACTTTTTCGCTCATTGCTCGTCGTCAGGAAGTTAAACACCAACTCATAACACTGCATCCAAGTCTTCTACACAGAAAACAAAATGAACTCAACACAAAACAACCAAAAATAACACTATGACTGCTTCCTGTCCAATAGTCTCTCACCCCCCCCTATTTCTGCACTGCTCCAGTTTGGTCAAACGTCTAAATACGACCTCCAAACATAGTTTTACAGGAATAACTGCAGCAGCCGACGAAGGTGCAAGCGTGCACTGAGGTATTTCCTTCTGCTGGGAGTGGGTGGGCACTGAAAGGCTGAGCTTTTTGGGGGGAATTAACAAGCTTATCTGGGAGGGCAGCTCTGTGAAAACAAGCAATAGAACAACTCCTGAGGAGCCGAGGGAGTGAAAAGCCATCTGCAGCATGTCCAATGGGACTTAGCGGGCAGATCCCCTTCCATTTACAACAAACCCAGAGAGATCTGCAGGAATGACCCGGGCTAAATGTGGAGGCTTAGCTCGGCGCTGCAGTCATTCACAGAGCCGTTTGTTTTTGTGTACCGAGTCACCGGGGTCTGCTCGGGGAAAAGGTTTTATTTCATGATGAATGTACAAGCCAGGATTTGGGAAATGAAGTCAGCTGCTACACACACACACACACACACATATGTTCACTAGATTAATAACTGCTAGTCATTTCACTTGTCCTCACTACACCTGGCGTTCTACTGGTTCGGGGGAATTGTGACCGAATTGTTGCACAGAAAAAAATCCAAACGGAGAAGAAAACAAAATCTGAGAGTAGAGGAGAAATGGGAGAGCGGGCGTTTCACGTGCACGCAGAAAGAGAGCGCAAGCAGGGTGTATTTGAGTGAGAGCATTACACAGAACTCAAAGTGATCGAGCACGCACTTGAGTAAAGAGAGGAAGAAAAACTCAGATACTGACGGCTACATTAAAAAAGACATGGCAACAATTTCTGATGTCAAAGAAGCGTCACTGAGGCTTGATATTTTACCGTTTAACCATAAACTGGAAGCAAATTAACACAATAAATACACATGAGCAATATAAACTTGAATCTTTTCTGCATTGTTTATTCTGTAAGATAAAAAGTTTCCATATCAGCAAACATAAATCCAGATACGTCTGTGAAAGTCTTATTTCGATGTATCAGTCAGACCTCTATTGATTCCTGTGTTGCACTTCCTATCAGAACTTTGTTATTCATGAATGTTAAGAGGATACTGGGGGAATGGAACAGTCCAAAAAAATGATTGTGGCATGTCTCTCTTGCTCCCTCCTCCTTACCTGAGCAGGCCGGAGGGGCCAGTAAGCAACAGATTAGCAGTGCTTTGGGGAGCAGGCTGCTGTAGCGTGCTGTAATGCAGACTGTCAGTCCCTCACAGTTGGGGGGCTACACAATGCCTCCTTGTTCAGACTGGCCCTTCGGCGCCCCACCTCTCTACCTCTCCATCTCTCTCTCTCTCTCTCTTTCCCTCTGGTGGTTTAATCAAACCGTAAAAAATAAATAAAAAGCAGACGAATGACGTTCAAAGCGTTTCCCCTCGACGCCGAAGAAAACATGAGGTGGAGACGGAAGAGAGGATTGAGGGACGCAGACACAATTAGAAGAAGAGAAGAAAAGAGGGAGGCGGACATGCAGACTCCGAAACCGAACATAAATCAGCTCCCAGGAAGAGAAGGAGAAAAGAGAGAGAGAGAGAGAGAGAGAGAGAGAGGGAGACAGGAGGGAGGAGGAGTGGCATCAAAGCATGGTTCACATTCTTCTAGATGCAAGAGACAGAAAAAGCTCTTTTTTTTTGTCTGCATGTGCATTTGTGTATAAGGCATAATTCAATCCTGCATGAGTGGGGTGGACTTGAGGGGATAATTGCCCCGTGCACACACACACACACACACACCCATTAGTCTCTTTCTCAACACAACACAGCTTAGTCTGATCCTCACACGCTGGATGGAGCAAGGCCTCGTACCTGCAGCGGCAGGTATCGGCCACTTATCAGATCCCCCCCCCCACCCCAAAGAAAACACAAGTCTATCCCCAGAGAGAACACAGAGAGGAGATTGTGTTTAAAATGACAAATGAAAACACGTGATTAATTAATTGCCGCGGCTGTTGCCAAAACAGAGAAAGTAACGATGAGGGAACCGCTCGTCGGGGGTGCAGCCGCGTGAAGCAACAGCGGCGTGTCACTGAGGAATCTTATTCCGCCATGTTTTCTTTGGAGTTTCTTACACCTCTACACAAGAGAGGGCAAGTGCAAACACACACCTGCAGTGTCTACACATATACGTCTTTGCAGATAAACGGGTGAGGAGTTAGCCCCCCCCCCGTCCTCCCTCCTACCCCAATAACAGTTATTACTATAAAAACCATCCAGCTCAACACTAAAATGGGCGATTTGGGTGTTTTTTTTTCAGGGATTCACAGAATTACAGCAGATGAAAAATAATGATTATGGCATTACAGGCTGCCTGGTTGAGAGAGTTTTGTGCCGATTATGAGATTTTGATGAGGACATCCAGCCCAGATGGTAGTTAGACCTCCTCGTGCAGCCGACGTTGGCGATTTTTAAAACCCAGGTCTTGGTTTAATTTAGGAGTTTCAGCCCCAGAATCAGACACTGGTTGAAAGAGTGAAACCTACTCTCACTTTCAATTACAGTAATTTCTTCTTTTTCTGTTTTTAAAAGCAGCCAACGTCCTCAGTCAACACAGTGAGGACGCTCCATTACTGCACAGTGCTGAAACACCAGAGTCAACTGTTGTCCCTCATCATCATTATCTTCATCATCGTCTCTATATGAACTAACATAGGGGAAATCAAAGAGCTCAGGGAATAACTGACAATGAGCGTTACTTGAAACATGAAGGGATTGAACGAGTGGCTGAAGTGAAAGGTCGGTAATCTCAGGTTTGGTGTGAACACAGCTTTAGAAACAGTTTGTCTATTTGCAGGTGGTTAGTTGGTTGCAGGGAAATATGAAGGAACAGCACTGACCAGGGATTTGTGCAGCCTGACCGAGGAGAAAGCATTTCCCAAAGTCTCTCTTTTAGGGGCTCAGCAGCAGCTTGGATATGAGGTGAAGAATGAAGCAGCTGGTGATGCCTTTTAAAAGTAAAGTATATCAGTGTGGACGCAGAGGAAGACAAAACCATTCCCAAAAGGAAAAAGCAATAAACTTTCCACGATACAGAAACTTCCCTGCGACTCTGTTCTGTGCGGGAACATTACCGACATACCTCCGTTTAATTTAGTGCGTAATTGCCTCAACAGCAGCCAAATCAAGTGTTACCTCAGTCAGGATGTGAAGTCGCCCTGCACATGTTTTGGCAACGGGACAAAAGCTGAATTTGATTGGTTCCCGTGGCTCAGACGCCAGGACTTGACTCAGTTGACACAAAACTCGCCTTCAGGACATTAATCATGTTGACGCTCAATGCTTCGTCCTTTTTATTCGGGAATTTCCATCAGCGTGTTGTGTTTCCTCGTTAAAAAAACACACACGAGACACTTGATTTATCTGTAGTTGCATCTCAATTCACTTTCTAAACCCTCCACAGTGAAGTTATGACTATAAAAGCTCTCTTTATTGCAGCTGTTATGTGGGATAATTAAATTTTTCTCACACCGTGTGTAAATTGAGCGGCGGCGGCGGGGGGGAAGCGTCGTTTCCTGTTGTAAACACCGTGATGTCAAGCTCTGCTTTATGCGCGTGTGTGTGTTTGTTTATGTGCTCATTGTATCCCGGTGGAGAGACTTACACAGCAGGTCACGTCTTTCATCGCTATCATGTTGTGTCAGGCCAGACTTCCACCTTAAATTACACACACACACAAAACACACACTGCGCCCACAGCTACACACGGGAGGCACGCACATTCAGGAGTTGATGGTTTGCACGTTAACCTTTTCCCTCAGTCGCTCATGTCCCAGAAGGCTTTGGGATTCATTCAGGCTAAATGTGACCACATTACACGGGAAGCTAAACGGCCGCTTATGACATTTTAAGTGTCAGCTATAAATTCCCAGGTTTCTGTAACGTGAAGCACGGACCTCTGACTCCTCTGAGCTTTAATGACCTGCTGTGGGATTCTGACACAGACTGTATATAAAAGATGGACGACATGACTTCTCCATAAAGGTGAAGCCAAAGTGCCCTCGCTTGTCCCCTGGTGGCTGGTACAGGTTATAACTCCTGCTGCCTCATCCGTGTTAGTGGACGGCACGTGGACCGTATTAAGAGGTCTGACATTTGAGGTCCCTCCTATCACAGTTTTTTATGGAAAGTTTGGTTTTGATTAGTTATTTGATTCTATAAAGACGAGTTGAAACTTCATGGTTGACATCTGAGGCCGACTCTAGGTGACAGCTTTCATACCTGGAATATTTTTGGCTTCATTTCGGGACATTGCTGCTCTATTTTATCTTTAACTACATCTTGTTTATTGATAAAGACCTCAAAGGTTTTGTAGAGACCTTCTCATTTAACCTCTCCTCGGGTTTTTTTACTGAAAGTTTATAAAAAGCAAAGCTGAAAGGGATTTGAAAGGATTTCGATGAGCAGATTTGGGAAAAAAACATTCAGATTTGATCAAACGTTCTGCAACCTGTCCGCTCTCTGCATTCAGGTGGATTTAATTGATAACATCAGGACAGGGTTTTAGTTCCACTGTACTAAGCTCCCTCTTCGACACCCAGGAGGATCTGGGGTTTCTCCGACCACCAGCGATCTCGTAAAAGTTTGGAGAATGTGGAATGAAACCATGCGAGGACACAGAAGTGAGAAAATGAGCAAAACAAGAAGAATACAAAATATCTCAGGTGGAAAAAAGCGGTGCCTAACATAGAAGACAGAAAACATGTGATTTCTGCAGCGCAATAAATATATTACGTCTTCTCCTTTACACCAACTCGCTGCCACCTGAACGCTTCAGAGATTTCTGTTAAGTTTTCAAAGACAAACTCCGGAGAAAGTCCAAACCCAACTTGTGCAGGACATTCTCCAGAGTTCATGTCTGAAAAACCCTTCACCGAAACTGTTCTTTGAGAAGAAGCAAATCCCTGTCTCTCTGTTGACTCCCTGAGAGAAGCGGCCTCATGCCAGACTCTCGCCTGCCGACACCGCAGTAGACAAAACAAGTGGGCGGCAGGATTTGTTTAGACAGAGCTCACCTGGCGCTCACGCAGACAGAGAAACAGTGATCAGGCAAGCCCCAGGGAGGAGTCCAGGCAGGGAGGAGGTGTGGAGGAGACGCAGAGGTGGTGGTGGTGGTGAGGAAAGAAGCAGGGGAGCTGATGGGTGTGGGAGTGGGGGAAGGGAAGGGGTCGAGATGGGGTCCGGTGCTCTGAACCCTTTATCTGGGGGCCACGAGCAAAATCGGAGTGGATTATGATTTTAGGGGCCTTAAGTAGCTCTCAGTGATAAGTGGAGGGGTGTGTGGTGTGCAGATAGAGGTAGTCTGATCCGGGACTTGAACATAGGGTAATAGCGCAGGCAAACTTTTGTGTGTCTGTGTGTGTTGGTATTGTCGTGCAGCTCAGAGGGTTTGACACAGTGAAGCTGATCTGTCCCCAGATCTTTGATTTCTTATTTGTTTCTTTATTGTTTCAGCCCTATTGTAATTGTCCAATCAAATATGAATGCAACTCTAGAAAACTACAGTAGCGGTCATTAGCTGGATGATATTATAATTATTGATTCATCTTTAGGGAGAAGAAGTTTAATATAAAAGTATATTAAACAGTAAAAAAGTTATTTTACTTTACTCTTTATTGATAATATATCCAAATTTCTTCCTCCTCTCTTGAACTGAATCAAATTTCATGACCTGTGGATAAACTGTTGACTTTCTTTCTATCATCCCTGATTGTGGGGACATGTGTTCACGAGGTTCGACAGCGGGGAACAAAGACCGAGATGGATGATACCCCCCCCACACACACCACACACAAACACACACCACACCACAATAACCACACACTCACAGTTACTATGGGTTGACCTCAGTTGACCCCCCCCAGCCCCTCAACAGCCTCACATCCTATTCACTGGGGTTAAATAAGGTTTCGCCCACAGGCTTTTTTTTTATGACAGCGGAAGAGAATGAGCGCCGCCTCGCTCACTGTCGCCCTTTGGCAGCGGCACGGAGTTCGCCTGGCAACAAGTGATAAACACTGCATGCGCTTCTAATTGAGCCTCTTCGGTATAATCGCGAGAAAAAAGCTCAGCGAGCGGCAGAAAAGGCTCCGTTACCATCAAGTTAACTATGTTTTAACTAAAATGAGTCAATCTCTATATCGTCTGATTAGAGCAAAGTACTGACAAGCAGGAACAACACTTGTGTATCTCAGGGAAACACTTAAGGTACCAATTATTATCATTATCAACAAGAATGGAACTCACAGTCCCCTCACATCCATATCAAGCTTCACCACATTGCAAACACTAATAGATGCCTGTTCAAATCAAAATCAAATTAATATACTTTGAGGAAATGGAGAAACACACAACCTCACAATGTTAGAGAAAGTTAATATTCTAAGTTAAGCCCTAAAAATCCTGGATCTGTCCCTTTGACTGGAACAAAGTTGAATGGGTTCTTTCTAGGCCGATGTCTCATCCTTCAACTGAAAAGCAGCACATCCCCACAACTGAGAAGCTGCTTCTATATTTGGACCATTTTACCCATAGAATAACTAAAGATTTATTGAATATGAGGACCATAAACTTACTAATCAACTTTTTTGGGCTCTATTTGGTGTGATTTTGATGCTGTGGTGCAGAATCGTCCATATTTGAAAGTGACAAAGCTCAACATGTGTGGTGAAGGATGTTTGGCAGCTGGCTGGGTTTGTCTGGTGCAGCCTGTTCTCCCTCGTCACATCAGTAAAACTGAGCACGAGCGTGAACGAGGCGAGAAAAGTGACAAACAACAACAACAAAGTGTCAATAACCTTTGAGATAAAGAGTATTAATTAGCTTCCTGCCCCCTCAGTTAGCCTGGGGGCGGCTAAGTGATGCGGCGCTCACTCCACACCTCTAATTAGCCGCTCAGGCAGCTGTATAATAGCAGATGATAACAGGGAGGGAGACAGAATTAAATTACCCTCCGGCACTGTTTGTTTCCATTTCAGCAGTGAGCTGGAAGCTGCTGACGAAATATGAAACTGCCATTACCTCCCCCCCGTTGTCAACAAATGATACAAATACAAGAAGAACACAAATTCACTAAAAATAACAACTTTTACAACTGTAGACATTCAACGATTGGCTCCAGCTGGTGAATGCACCTCACAGACCAAGGCCTCCACCATCACTAATAAACCATCTGACCACTGAGAGGTCTTATTGACACATGTTGGATCCAAACCCACCACTTCCGTCACCCTGCAGCCAGGCAGCACCTGTCAATCAATCCGCTCCTCTCGATCTCCAGGGAGACTATACAGCCGGTGGAGAATGTGAAGACTGAAGGTTTTCTTTGTCCCCTGAGGTTTTCTCGTTTCATTCATAGGGAGGGACGCTCGGTCAGCGTTTCTGTAAAGCTGCTTTTCAGACGTGAGCTGAACTCTGAGAGAGACATCCCCAACATTCTCCGGAGGGGTTGTATGTGCGAACTCAAATGTCTGAGAGAGATTCTTGAGACTTCCTCCAGCCGACCTCTGGTGGAGGGGCCACAGAGAGTCTGAAGGAGCTGATGTGAGAACACAGCAGGAGATCCTCCGCAGGATTCAACGCCTGCGAGTGGGCGTGTTGAGGATGTTTCAGACACCGGTGCTGATGTACTAGAAACAAAAACCATGTGAACTCAGCAGAGCCATTTATAAGTTACCTCCTGCCTCTGCCTGCTGCACCCCTTCACACGAACGCTCTGGAGATCTCTGCGTCGTCACAAACTCAACTCTGCAGACATTCTCCTGAGGTCATGACTGAAAAAGGCTTCCGAGTACGCTCTGTCCCTGATGAGCAGAGGAAGCTGCATCCTTGGACTCCACATCATGTGTTCCAACAGTAAAACTGATATTAGATTATACGAGCTCCACAGGAAAGTAAGTATATATCGGGGGTCACTGAGAATTACAAAGGAGTCAAAGAAATGTCGAATGAAAACTCGACTTCCAACCATCAGGTAGAAAACAATTCCTGGAGAACTCAAAGCTCTCCTTCCAACTAGTTATTTTCTGCCTGTGACATAATATTTGCATAATCATCATGTCTAAGCTGGGGTTGTTGGTAAATCTGCTCTGAGCAGCGGAAATCTGGAATCAGATGGTTCTTTATCCCTCCGTGCTTAATTAACCATTTGATTAACTCGGTTGTATTATATTTGGCTCAATCAACAACCACACACACACACACGCCGGGACGTTACAGGACTGAAACCTTGTTAATGCACCTTCATCTTTAGCAGCTCATTAGGCAGCAGCACGGGCCTCACGCACGGGAGGCGGGCACGTTAACCCACAGCTGCTCTTTAGCACCTTTTTCCCCACAGTGTCGAGGCTTGCTCGTTTCCAACCATTAGACCCATTAGACCCATTAGAGACCAATTAACACCGACACAAAGCTCCCTTCCTGTTTTATGGCACAGTAAACACGACCTGCAGGCTGGCCCTGGGCTCAGCGCAGCTCAGTGGCCTCGACTGCAACACGGAACAACTCATTAGTTTAGTGATATCCTTAAACAAATAAAAAAAGCCTGCAGATTCTGTCACACCAGCTTGCACCTAAACCTCAAGTAATTGGCAGACACTTCCCCAAGCTACTTGTATGTGAAGCACAATAAACTGGTCAAAAGCTGCACAGGAGATCACTGGGTCCCACGGATGCAGTGACACATTAACCACTTTTATCTCAATTGCATCAGTGGGATATGAGTTGCAGAGCTGCGTTGGGAAACCATTAATCCCCCATTACAGCAGGATTGGGTCGTAGGAGCTCCAATGTGGGCGCCCTCCACTCCACAAGTGTGTCAGAATGGGGCCGGGAGATAAGCGCAGGATACGGGTCTTTTCCGCATGTTTAGGGTTGTGTTCTAGTCGGTTTGTGAGGCGAAGCACTTGAGCCGTGCAAGCTGCAGCACGCCACAGGCACGGGCTGTCCTGAGCTGAGGCGACGCAACACCGCAAATCACCGCAAATCCCTGCGCACTGCTCGGGAAACGCGTGCGTAAAAGTCGGATCCAAACGTGCAAGGAGCGTAACTTTGACGCCCCTGGATTGAAGTGTGAAGTAAACCCAGAAAAAAAGGTGGAATAGAAGTGGGATTTTTCAAAGCGCATTTCACAGCTCGTACACAGCTTCTGTCAACACAAAACACGAACTAGTGCCAACCTGAGAGGTCCGAGGAGCCCTGGGTGAGGTCGCAGAGCGCGGCGAGGCACGTTATTCCCAACAGGAGCGCACTACTGACGGCTGAGAGAGTCCCATCCGAGAAGAACATCCTTGAAGCCTCAAAGTTCGCGGGTTCCTCTGGAGCATTAGAATAATCCAGCGGCCGCAGCGGCAGCAGCATCGGGTTCTTCAGGCTGTGCGTGGTCGCGTGCGGGAGATGTGCGGTTCCATCGGGTCCCTCATCCTCCCACCGCGCTGCCGTGGCACCGGGAACAGCTCCGTGTCGGCCTCATTTCGAACTGCGTGTTGTGTTGTGTGGCGTGCGGAGGAGGCAGCCCACCTGGAGGACCGACCCCTCCTCCCTCCTCCCTTCCTCCCTGCACGGTCTCAGAAACCCACAGCTCCCCGCCTCACGCACACAGCAGCTAAATGTCTCCATCAAGAGTTTCTGATGCAGCAGGAAGCTTCTGACCTCGAGGAAATGAGTGAATGGATTTTTTATTTAAATCAATGTTTTATCTGAGTTTTATTATTATTTTATATTATTGCCACCACTGCTACAACAGCAACAACAACAACAACCGCTACTATTACTACTGCTAATAAAAAGAGGAAAAACATATTATTATAAATATTATTATTCTGTGGCATCTTTCAAAAGTGCTTCAACAAGAGGACAAACAAATAAATAAACAAGCAACAAGCTAAAAATATACACTAATAACATTGAAATCGAAGACAGCAAAGGACATAAGATGAAATCTATACTCCAAGATTAATTATAAATTGAGTTTAATTGTTAAAAGGACGTTTTGTGAGATGATTTAAAAACAGGCTGTGATGTTTCAAGTCTGAGTTACTCAATTAGGGGGAAGGGGGGTGTCTGACATCAAAGGCCCCATCACCCTTGGGTCTTCAGTCATGGATTATCAATCAGGACCAAATATCAGAAGTTCTCAGGCTACTGGCTGATGAGTACTGATGTGAATACTCCATACTTTTTTTTCAGGTTAATATTGTACTTTTGTTTTCATTGACAATCACTTTTTGACACATATGCCACCAGCTTGTTTTATCATCTAACATCTAATCATCTAAAAAAATATGTAGAAAATTGTTAAAGATGAAAGTTATCAAGTCATTATTATTATTAATAACAACAATAATAACAATAAAAACAATACTACACTAATACTACTACTACTAATATCATAAATAATAATGTGTTTTTTAATTATTATTTCATTGAATTGCATATCTTTGGATGTTTGGATGTTTATTGTGAACTTGCTAAAAAAGAACTTTGAAGCAGTATAAACGTTTGACGGATGGAACATTACCGCCATCTTGTGGACAACCTGCACAATTACAGCTCGTGAGCCAATCGCGTTTTTCAAGCTGTCTGTCCAGCAGGGCTTCCGTACGAGCTTCCCACGTGACAGCAGAAGGTCAGACATGGCCGCCCGCAGCAGCAAAGGACTGGACATGTTCATGTCTTCTCTGAGGTTGTTGCGGAACCTTCAGCTCAAGAATGAACGTAAGTGAAACCGGAAACACGTTAACATGTACTCGAACACGTCACAGTCTGCTGGCAGGTCGCGTAGATGGCGCAGGACTTAACGCGGGCTAGGCTACACGAGCTAAACCTCATTTCCCAGGCTAATTGGGAGCCGTGCTAACCGCAGCTGAGCTCGTGTGACTGATGTTTACAAAGTGACGTGTTGTTGTTGTTGTTGTTGTGCAGGGTTCGTGTGCACGTCTGCGCGTCTTGGGAGCAGCGAGCCCCCCCAAATTCACTCCTCCACCCAGACCCGTCATCATCGACAAGACTCAGTCTGTGACGTCTCTGCGGAAGTAAGATGTCCCCCTGTGTCTTGACACTCGTCACATGATGTAGAAGATGTGTGATGTGGTGGTTTAACAGGTTCTATCCTGCAGGTTCCTGAGCCCCGAGTTCATCCCCCCACGGCAGAGGACCGTGCCCCTGAAGTTCTCCATGGAGAGGAAGGACATGATCCGCAGGAGGAAGGTGCTCAACCTCCCGGAGTTCTACGCAGGTGAGGAACCTGAAACCGCTCCAGGTTGCACATCCTCCTCGAACCTGAGGGAGACGAGCCGGGTTCTGGAGAAGCTTCTTCCTCCTTCCCCTGGATTCAGTGTCTGGAAATCATTACGTAGATGTGTCTCAACTCAGGGGGGGGCTTCTCTAAGAAGGACGTGATCTAACCTGGTCCATCAAGGTCACGTCCTGCTTGGGTCACGTAAACAGCAAAACCAAAATGAGACAGTCTGGTCCAAGGAGGCCCCGAAGGACACAGCCCCTGAATTGAGACCCAGCATATAAATTAGATTATAAATTAATGATGCCATGTAACCACAGTGATGAGCGATGACACATCAAAAATAATCATCGCAATATCATTTTCATCAACAGCAAAAACACATTGATAAGTTGCCTGAAGTGTTCTCTGCGTTTCAAACCACGACCTTCACTCAAAGTCTATAATAAGACTATTTAATATCTTATCAATTCTGAACCATGCATGTTATTTTTGATTGTTTTCCAGGGAGTGTCCTGGCGGTGACCATGGCCGACCCGAATGCCAGCGGGAAAACAAACCGCTTTGTTGGGATCTGCATCCAGAGGGGGGGGAAAGGCCTCGGAGCCACGTTCGTCCTGAGGAACATCATCGACAACCAAGGTGAGGCTTCCAAATGCTTTTCAGGAAAGACTGATAGATAACAACATGAAATATGAATATAAATAAAATTATTTAATGGAAAATACAGGTGTAGATTAAATATTAAACTTAGCGAGGAAGAGGAAAGACGAGTTTCTTTACACCTCCAGGTAAAACACCTGTTTGAATCACGTATATTTCTGTGTGTAGTGGCTCAGGTGTGGAGATCTGCTACGAGCTGTACAGTCCTCGCATCCAGAACATCGACGTGCTGAAGCTGGAGAAACGTCTGGACGACAACCTGATGTATCTGAGGGATGCGATGCCTGAGTACAGCACCGTGGACCCGAACATGAAGCCCGTGCCCTTCTCCCCGACCGGAGAGGTCACTGTCAACAAGGTGAGACACAGATCAACTTCTACTAAGGGAACCGACGGGAGATATCTGCGTCCACACCTACAGCCCCTGGAGGATCTCTGGAGTTACTGCACGTTTGAGAGCAGCTTTATTGAAATAATCGATTTTCTCTCCATCTGTCCACTCACCAGCTCAAAGTGAGGATGCGCCCCAAGCCGTGGTCCAAACACTGGGAACGGCCGAATTTCAACATCCAGGGCATCCGCTACGACTTGTGCATGACCCCCCATCAGACGGAGTTTGTGCAGAAGTGGGCGGAGCCCTGGCGGGAGTACGACATGCTGAAGGAGTACGACACGTCCAAGCTGGAGGAGCAGATCTTCAAGGAGGTGCAGCAGGAGATGAGCAAGTGAGGACCTGGAAGTCAAAGGTCGTTTGGTTTAACCCAACGGGAAGAGACAGTGATGTGGGGCAGGGATGTGGAACTCTGCTGGACGTTCATCCAGATGTTTGCTGCAGCTGCACATGTGTATGAGGAGGATCCAACATGGAAGCTGGTGTGTTCTGCCTTCTCCATTTCCTCTTATCCACCAGTCTGCCTGAAGATGAGTTCTGTCATCACTGGTATAAGATGTGACATTTGCCATTTAGCAGATATTGAGTGTTTCCTATAATAAAAAACATATTCATGCGACTCCAATGTTTGGTGGTTTGTTTTGCTTCTTTTTTTCACTTTGGTCTGCGTTTTGGCGTCTTACCACTAGATGGCGCCGTTTCTCCATAAATGTCGCGACCACCAGCCGTTGCATAACATCCTTTGTTGTGTTGTGTGTTGCAGCGTTTCGAGGGAATTTCCTGCCATGTTAAATAAACATGTTGTTCCAGCTGAACAAAGGCTGGAGATGCCGGTTCCCCAAAGGAGAAGCAGGTTATCTGGGTCCTCCCTGTTTTAAAAGTAGGATAACAGGTCCAATCAGTAGCATGTTCTGGATAGATTTTTTTTTAAGGGGCTTCTTGGGTTTAACTTCATGAAGATTTTCCAAATAAATAAGTAAATCTGCTTTCTTGGAATCAGCCTGAGTACACTGGGAGGAAAAGGAAAAAGCAGTGAGGACACCCGGTAGTGTTTTGCCGCTGTGGATGGAAAATTGTGGTGTTGAGATGGTATGTTAGAGCGTCAGTTAGGTAGTATAAAAACACTTGGACTCCTGATGTTATGTCTGCTCTCGCTCCCTGTGTGTGTGTGTGTGTGTTTGTGAATGTGTGTGTGTGTGTGTGTGTAAACACGCAGAATGAGTCCCTGCACTCTAATTTCTCCATATTACAGGATGAGATGCAGGGAAAACGCTCTCTAATACGGGAGTAGCAGATGTTTACTGCGCTCATTACGGACCACACAGATTCCCAGTGCGGAGATCCAGTGGAATGAAGAGAGCGATTATTCACGTTGCGTTTAGGGCCGTGAAGTGGATGAGAAGCTTTTAATGTCGAAACACAGCGATTGGCGGGTTACATGGCGGAGCTAATGGCTACCCTGGGTTATTTTTTTTATATGCCAAATCTGCACCTGTTGAACATTTGCATCACAGCGAGAAATCACTACTTGTTGATTTTCCACCTTATTTAACTCCTCTGCCGGGCAAAAGAAAACCATCTCCATGTGGCTGTTGTGTACCAGTGGGCCGGGAGCCCGTCCTGCACGTTGTCATTACGCTGCCCACTGCACCAGCCGAGGCCCTTTCACCTTTTCATCTCTCACTCTCAGTACCTCTGCTTCAGGATGTCAACAGAGATGTTTATCCCAACAGCACGCCGGTGAGTCCTTCAGAAACCGGTGACTCCACTGAAACGGTAAACCAGTTTAAAAAACCGCAAGAGCTACTCAGACGGGAGTTACTGCTTCGAGGATACTTCCTGCCTCTGCCTGTGTGTGTGTGTTAGTGTGTGTGTGTGTGTGTGTGTGTGTTAAGTACTTCATGGTTGTGATCTCTACTGTATGTGCCTCCCATGCCCTCAGGTTGACTTCTCTGCACCTGGAGTGAAGTTAAAGCCTCTTGGCTGGGAACGGAGATCAAACACCAGCTCCCTCTCTCTCTCCCTCCCTCTCTCTCTCTCTCAGACACACACACACACACACACACACACACACAGAGTCGCAGACAGACTATCACATCAGCCCCTGACAGACCCACACACCTCAAACAGTGCCAACTGCAAACGTCTGGGACCCGCCTGTCTGTCAATCCTCAGGTGAAACCAGATATGCTCCGTTCACGGTTGCCGTGGAACCAGGGTGGGGCATGCAGGTTCGAGGGAGCCTTATAATCCCCCCCCACACCCCCCACACCCACACCCACCACCTCGATAACAACCCACTGTAAAGCATGGTGGGCCGATGATAGTTACAGTGCAACAATACGATGAAGGTCAGCGCAGGAATGCAGGGAGGGACATACTCCTCATCTGTCTTCTTTCCCCTTCGCTGGTGCTCCCATGACCTTCATCTCCTTCTCTCTCTCCTTTCGAGAGGGGGGGGGGCAGCGGCTTTGAAAAGGATCCAGGTTGATGAATCGGAGAGGATGTGATCCAGGGTGTGCAGCAACTCCCACAGGTTGGGATTCTAGAGGTAAGTTCTTCCTCTCTCTCTCTCTCTCTCTCTCTTTCTCTCTCTCTCCCAGGCTCGAACATCTCTGTCAAGGTGTGATTTCTTACTCTCCCGCCTGCAGGCCTGGGAAAATTAGTTTCACTCTCTGCGTCTGTGTCAAGTAGTGTGAACTGAGTGTGAGCTGTCTGTGTGTGTATGACAAGTGCAACGGGATCCTGGGCCACCCATAGGCCCCAGGTAAATTACACCCTGTCACTGCGTGTACGTGTGCGTGTGTGTTTATGTGTATGTGTGTGTGTTTGGGTGTGTGTGTGTGTGCGCGTGCGCTACTCGGGGGCCACCCGTAGTCGTAGGTAAATTACACACTTGAGTTTCACCATATGTTTCCAGTGAAACAACACGACCGTCTGCTCCTCTCCGACTGTCCCATGGGCCGACAGGGACTCCTGCTGCCATCACTCTCTTTGTTACACACACACACACACACACACACACACACACACACACACACACACACAACCTGACAGTGCGACAGCTGCTAGGAAACATTACATCGCGAGCAGCTGATGCCTGAAGTTGAACAGGCAGCACATCACAGTGGTTTTAATAACGCGGTGCAGCGTGGAGCCGAGTCGGTCCGGCTGTGCTGCCACGGGGTCGAGGGTTCATTTCCACTCGGGGACCAGGCATCTTAAAAATGTCCAGATAAATGTGTCCATCACGTTGCATATGTCCAACAGGGGTTTCAGTTCACACCAACTGAGCTTGGACTTGTCAGGCTTAGCGCGGGGCAGCTTCTAAAACCCTCAAAACAGATATTACAGGGACGAAATCTGACTCGACATTTAGTGGAATGTAATTGAGACACCTGGTGACCCTTAATGCTTTTTTTATCTTTGTCCATAAAACCCACGAGAAGACAAAAACTCCAGTGTCTCCGTCCGACTGACAGGTTTTTGTTGTGTAGCCAAAAGAGGACATTTCTTGTTGAGGTTGCTCTCACGTCAAATCAGAAGCTTTAGAGGGAAATTAATGGGCCACACTTTTTGCATGATTTCCGCCTTTTGCATGTGCACGTTGTGGATCGTCCGGGTGATGCACTGCCCTCGTGCACTCTCATGTATCACACAGATATCACACAGACATCCCATTCTCCTTCAACCACTGCTGGTGTCTCTGGTTGGCGCAGCAGGATGGACTGGACGCGCTGGTAATCCCTTAAAGGACACGATTACTTGCACCATTACTGCTGCGTATTACCCAACGTGGGCCGGGGCCGTAAAACAGAGGAGGCTTTAACAGCTCGGCCCTTGATAAATAGCAGGGGCTGGAGTGGCCCCTTTGGTCATATGATCAGAGAGAGAGAGAGAGAGAGATAGAGAGAGAGAGAGAGCGCACTGGGACCAAGACCCTGTGGTGAAAACAGTTCTTAAACCTTTTGTTTGAAGGTAATCCAGTCAGATGTCAGATAAGATTTCGAATTTTGACAGGTCGGCTTTTACTGTACAAGATATTACAAAACTGCAAACACAAAGATACAGTGGAACAAATCGTGCATCGTTGGAACGAACAACAAAACATGTCACAAAGACGATCACTGTGAATCTTTGTGTCGAGACCGAGCCACACAATGTTTCTATAGAACCCAGAACAGCATTCCTTCACTTAAAACACATCACAGACGTCTGAATTGGAACTTTTTGCACCTTAATGTTCTCTCCTCAGTCGTGTCCGGGAGTATTCTCTTCTGTCAGGACGTCCCTGTCCACATGCTGGGCGAGATAAGAGCCACCAAGGCTGTTTGATGCATTCTTCACATTTCCTTGATATCACTGTGCCACAGCCAGTGTGTGTGTCTGTGTGTGTGTGTGTGTGTGTGTGTGAGCCAGGACACAACACGGCACATTATTCGTTGTGACGGGTTGTTAGTACATGAGGATCCTGACTGGTATTCTTAAAAGGAAAAAAAAAGTCATGTAGTCTGAAAATGAGTGTCTGCATGGATTTATAAGAAATATTGTGGTGGAGCTATGAGCAGCTTCCCTCCCTTGCCTCTGGGGGGCGCCCTCCTCTTTGTCTCCTGGACCCACCACTTAAACACAGCCTCCCTTGCACACAGCTGGTCTCCTTCTCTCTTGAGCTGTAATTGCAGCTCTGTCCTGGGAAATCGAGGGAGGAAATCCCAGAGCTTTCGCCGTGCAACAATGACAATAAAAAAAAAGAAAAAGAAAGAGGTGAAGAAAGGAGGAAGAAAGCATTTCAGCTAAGATGAAAGGGGGGAGGGAGGCTTAGGAGGAGAGGGGAGGTGGAGGAGTGGAGGAGCGCCGGGCTCAGGGGTGCAAAGAGAGGTGGAGGTAGATGAGGGAGAGGATGAAGGAGACGGGAGGGGATGATGGTGTCGGTGATGGTAGTAAACGCTTGAGTTTATTAACCTCATTTAGTCGAGAGGCTGAGAGTGAGGGGAAGGGGAGGGGCTGCGCATTCATACTGTGAATGCAAGGCTGGAGTTTGCTAATGAGGGCTCTCACACACACACACACACACACACACACACACCACACACACACACACACACACACTTTACTTTGCTTATTCCCTCACTCACACCAGATTCACCTTCATCTGAAGCCAAGCACGGAGGCAGAACACACACATGCACAGGCCTGGGTGCAGCTCCATACCTTTGTCTGGCTGCCTCCTCTCATTTTTCCATATATCATACAGCAGCTGAGCGGCAGTCTGACCCACTTCTCTATTGATATACACACATATATATATATATATTTATATATATATATATATATAGAAGCAAGTCGAGCTGGGATCCCCAGCCAAGCCGTACAGCTTCTGGCTCGTCTGACAGTGTGAACCTGATTATTTCAACGTGCCGTGCCAACACCGATTATGTGCAACACAGACTGAGAGTCATTCACCTTTATGGGAAGTGGTGAGTGCTCCTCCCTGATGCTCGTCTCTCGCCTGTGGGAAGGAATGAGAGCAGAGAGACAGAGAGAGAGAGAGAGAGAGAGAGAGAGAGAGAGAGAGAGAGAGGAAACACAGGCAAATCCTGGCCGCACCAAAAGGCATGGGGGGGGGGTCACAAAGGTCAACAAAGAACTAAGTGAATCGTGCAGGGTCTTGTGAGGTAACATGGTTAATTCTGTTTGCTAAGGTTAAGGTTGACTTAAAGATCTCACACACACGACTGATTGAGGAACATTCAGAAGACTCAACAGCAAATATAAATATTGTTCATGTTGAACTGAAAACCAGGAGACGTCTCTGGGTTTGATGAAAAAGGCCAAAATTAAGTTGTGATGTCACTGAAAGGCTGCTTGTTCGAACAAAGCGAGCGAAGAGAAACTTTTCATGAAGTGAGCGTGGAAACGGCTCATTCATCGTTTAGCACAGCGAAGGCCAATAATCAATATGATGCAACAACTTTAAGTGAAAGAGTTTTAAAGATTCATGGTTTTAAAAATGACAGGGGGAAAATGTGCAGATCTGACTCGAACATCTGGTTCTCACCTTCAGATCCTTTCTGGTTTTCAATGTCTGTCTGAAAGGAGAAACAGGCTGTTTTTGAAAAATCTCAATTTTTGCTTTGCTGGGGAAAAGTTAGTTTTGCAAAACATCTGCATTAGTGTGTACGGGGCACAGAGTCGTTCTCATACACTGATAACACTGTAAATGTAAAACTATGGAAATCACTGCCCTCTTCTGTGTTTCATTGTCTCTCCCTGTTGTCGCCACGCTGATGTGTTTCTGTTCACATTACAGATGACAAAGGTGCTTTAACCCGATTGTGTAAAGTTGTTTCTTATCTGTCTCGGACAAGAAGAGAGAACCCTTCACATTTTCCGCTGATAGCCACCCACCCCATTCATCCATTATACAGGCCGGCCACTAATGACCTGAAATGGACACGAAGAATGCTCACTTAAGACACTCGCTGAAGACGAATGGGTGAAGATGCACTCTGAACTATTGACAAATGGCAAGAAACACACACACTTAGAATGCACGGT
Source organism: Pseudopleuronectes americanus (assembly GCA_038501795.1). Classification (NCBI taxonomy): domain Eukaryota; kingdom Metazoa; phylum Chordata; class Actinopteri; order Pleuronectiformes; family Pleuronectidae; genus Pseudopleuronectes; species Pseudopleuronectes americanus. Next base: position 15,470,299 of record CM076734.1, on the reverse strand, counting down.
GAAGACGGATGACTCGGGGAAGACGCTCCCTGGACTGAACTGTAGGTGACAAACGATCGGACGCCTCAGTGGGCGCGCTGACCCCCCGCCACGGCTCAGCAGGGGTGAGTTGTTCTGCCAGTTGACAAAGGTTAAGTGACCATTTCTCCACATTTGGTTTTTCTCCTACTCGGATCAGGAGACCCCTCAAAACAAACAAACAGTAAAATCCTATATAAGGTGTTAAAGTTTATTTAAAATAACCAAGTTAACGAGGATCCGTTGTCCTCGGAAACTTGAAATTAATGAAACTGATAAAGACACAACTGATTAAGAGATAAATTTGAGTTTTAATGAACATAGAGCAAATACTGAGCGTGTTTTCTATTCATGTCTTTGCTAAAATTTGAATTGAAGATAGGTTGAAGTAGCCGAGTAGAGAATCACTCTTGAAACATCACGTTAGCCATGTAGTCATCAGTTCCATGTTTGTAGTTTTATTACAGCGAGCTAATATATGTATTATTTAGAAGGAACTACACACAGAGACATATTAAACTACCCAACCATGAACTCATTTTAAAGCAAGACAAAGTTATAGCGTTAGATGAACTCAGATTATTTGCCCATTAATCAAACTATTCGCAGAAACATTACAAGCGAAGTCTAACATCAACTTACAACTGTGTGATTGACAGCTCGTGCCAAACACTCTGTGATGCCCTAAACCCGTCAAGCCGGTTGAAACAAAACAAAACGTGGAGAAATGTGCAAATATGTGACCCGAGCCTGATATCAAAACAAATCCTGGAGCAGCCTGTGTAGACTCCGGGTGCAGGGACGGCTCGACACCCTTTGAAACCAGGCCTGGATGGATGATTCCCAACCTAATCTAACCCATTAGTGCGGCACTCAGGGCCCTGATTGTAAAGATCTGTGACCGGCCTCTCAGGGCAGCTCCGAGTCGTTTGTCTATACATCCCAATACTCGCTGCCCCGATCGCCTGGCTTTCACACACAACACACACACACACACACACACACACACACACACACACACACACACACACACACACAGACACACACACGTCATTAAACTTTTGACCCGGCTGTGTCTGTCACCCTCTGACAAAACTCTGCCCTTTGAGTTGGGTGCCTACTGTCGATGTAGTGGTCAGCTCCGTCAAGGATGAGTTTACATGTCTTGTCTTCATTGTTTGCTCGTCTTCATCACTCTCTCGCCCCCCCCACCATCACACCTGATGATCCGACTCGGCTGTGGTTTCGTTTTTCGAGGGTTAGGGTTAGGATCGATCCTCAGACGGCCTCTGACTGGTCAACTCCAAATCACTCAGTGGTACCGAATGATTTAGCTCATTAATGAACCAATAATAATAATGGTAATTGTTAAATCTGAGTCATTGTTTGACCTTGAAACAAAAAGCGTGGGTTCTGAATTACCCTGGGAGCTTCTCAGTCAGCGGGTCGATGCCATGTGTTCTTACAGCATGTGGGTGTGGAGTGGCTGGTTTCTGTGGTTTTACAACAGCTTAGCCAGCTGATAGCCCTGATAACAGCGTGGTATCCATTACTCGATGCTCCAACCCGCCGCCATTAGGCATTACCTGAAGGTCACGACCTCTGAGCCAAACAGATTCCTCGCCACTCCCCAGCCAACCGCTGGCCAGTACCACTCAATACCCCAGGTCCAGTTTCCTTCATCAGTATCAAACCCCCTGCACTCTCCTCTTCCACCACCACCAGTCCCCATAGTGGTGTCTGGATCAGGGAGGGTGGGTGGTGGTGGGGGGGGTTGTTGGCGCCTAACCAGCAGCAGATATGGCTCCGCAGAGGAACACCGGCCCTCATTAACTTCAATGGATTTCCTAATGCGACAGCTACCATATTTCATTTAGCGCGCACAACCGGGACCCCAGCGGACCTGACGTGGGGCCAACTGATACTTCCACTCTCCTGCATCGTGGAGAGTGGTGGTGGAGAGTGGTGGTGGTGGTGGTGTCAGCGGCGGCGGAGGGACTGGGGTGCACTCAGAGTGAGGGGTGAGCAGACGGTGGGAGTGCGAGGCGAGGAGTGGGGATAAAGGGGATGTCGGAAACCAGAGCAGAAGAAGACATGACCCCTCTTACCGAGAGGAAATCAATTAATTCAGGCTTTTTTACTGCGCCGTGTCCGCGGCGAGGTGGTGGCAGCACGAGTCAGCGTCTCCGGCGAAGAGACCCCATCACTATATTACATCAAAAAAAACAAAGAGGAGCGGGAGGAGGAGGAGGAGGAGGAGGTGAGGAAGGAGCTTGTTTGGGTGCCGAGGACAGACGGGGGGGGGGAAAGGATGGAGAGCAGAAGAGGATAAAATAAGAGGGATAGAAACAAGGACGCAAAGGGAGATGGATGCGGAGGAAGAGAGCGAGAGAGGGAGTGAGGGAGTGGGAGAATTTATGGGCCCGGGGTCTTATTGTTCCTGTACACGTGAGAGCGTTGCACAGCTGGGGGAGCACAGGGAAATGGGCTGCAGATGTACTGTATCAAACACAAGGGGCCCGAACTTCAATAGATACATTACGATGCGCACCCCCCCTCCAATCCCACCCTCACCTCAACCTCCACCGCCCCTCCTTACAACACACATATTTACCTGATCACCCCCCCCAACAGCCTGCGTTGTTTCATACTCGCCGGCTGCATCCATTTCACTTTACTCACTTAGTTGTGTGTTCTTTACGGGGGCGCAGCAGGCAGCGGGCTTCTCCAGCGCGCTTCGGCCTCCTTTGAACTGTGACGAGCTTGTTTTAAAACCTACCTGAACACACACACACACACACACACACACACACACACACACACATATGCATACACATGTTAGCAATGTCCAGTCCTAATGACATGGGGATATTATCATGCCCCAGATGACAATACATCACAGCTGTTCACACTTCACCCCTACAGCTCCTTCCATATCCCTTTAAAACACAACACACACACATGCATGCATACACACACACACACACACACACACAAAATCATTATAAGAGGATGTATGTGAGAGAGGTTTGTGCCCCCTGAACATACAGGATTTGCCCCATTCCAGGACTGTGAGGGGGGGTATCAATGTTGAGCATGGGTATCAGTGGAGGCTCTGGAAGGTGGAACTGGCCGTGACCCTCTCCTCCTCCTCCTCCTCCTCCTCCTCCTCCTCCTCCTCTTCCCTGCTAACTAGAGAGGGAGAGAGAGAGAGAGGAGAGAGAGAAAGAGGTTCCCTAAGGAGCAGAGAGCTGAGACGCTGGATAATTCCCGGTGCTTTCCCGGTGCCTATAGAGGAAGGGGCCTCTCTGGATTTGTCAGTTGTGGCTGCAGCTGTCTCCGGGCAAAATGGACCACAGTGGACCTGACACTTGATCTCTCTTCTCTTTCTCTGCCTCTCTTTCTTGTCCTTTTTATCTCTCTCTCTCGCTCTCTCTCTGGGCACTAAGTCTGTCTGTCTTGCTCCATCATTCCTTTCACTGTCTCACACTCTCTGCCTTTCTTTCTCTGAAAAGCCACCAAAGTTTGAGAACAGGGGTCATGAACATGGTCAAAGCGTCTGGAACACCACCGGGTGGCAGCATGTTGCCTCCTCTATGTCCGTGGATGGGACATGGACCAAGATAAAAAGTAAAATCTTTCTCAAATATAGTTTTTTATTATTTTATTTCATTCGTATCACACCTGGGTATGTTCAAGGAGCATTTTACTAATAATGAGTTTTGAAAATAGTTTGAATAATCAGGATTGACAGGTGACACAGATGCAGGACCCATACCAAGGATCCTGCAGGATGCTGAGGATGCTGCAGGATGGAACAGTTGCATTAAGATGTGCAGGTTACTGTCTTTGTTGATCAATCAGTTTTAACATCAATATAACTCATTACATCACACGCCAGTGTTAATCAACCTGCATTCATTTTTAATGACAACTTTGCAATAATTGAATCTAAGGGATTTGACTGACGTGTCAATTAAAGCTGTGAGAGAGAACGTCAGCTGCCAATCACATGGTTAAAAGTTAATGACCTGTACATTTTCTGCACAACAAAAACACGTGAATATGTCGAAAGCAACTACAAAATCACTTTGTCTGTTTTACAACACAGCCGAGGTGTGTAGGAGGTGAACCGGTACAAAGTGTCTCTGTCAACTTTTATCTCTCCACCAGCTTCTCTTTCCGTTTCTATCTGTGCTCCACTTGACCCTGGGAGACTTCTGAACGCACACCTCTCCACGCTGAAGCACACGGGTTCAACAGAAAAACCCTGTTTCTTTATCTGATGGAAGGAGCGGCGAGTTGAGACCAGGACACGCTCGGCCTGTCCAGCTTCTCCCTCATCAACAAGCAGCCTCTTCACAGCTGATACCGTCATCATCATCATCATCATCATCATCATCATCATAATCATCACCGAGAAAACTGTTATCAGTGTCATCGGCATCATAGATTCATCACCAACCCCCGACTAACGAGAGAATCATGGAATTATCTCCAAAATTAACTTCTTGCATATAAGGCACCTTAGATGGAAAAAGAAAGTGTATCCCAAAGCACTTAAAACTGCAAAGATGAGATTTTAAATATTTTTAAAAGGAATTTAAAGAAATTCTGTGTGATAATTCTGGAAAAGACATTCACACATTAAAATCATGAAAAAAGTTTTTAAAAATGTTGGCCCCTTGTCCCTATCTGCCACAAATGAATTAATTAAACAAATTTGAATCATAACTCACCCCTCCAAAAAATTTCAGGCGAATCTGTGCAGTACTTTTTGCGTAATTATGTTATTTAAGAAACAGATGAAAACAATAAGGCCTCAGTAACTTCTTGACTTATAGAAGAGGGCTTTTCTTCTTTTTTTACCGTGGCATCTTTCAGGCCTCTCTTTTGATGTGCTCACACACAACTAATTAACAATGAATTGTGTGGGACGTTTAACTGACACACCAGTTCCTGTACCTGAGAAAAAAGCCTCCTGTGTGCTTTCCATTTTCCCAGTAATTGGCCCTACTTTGTCCATATAACACATCTGGCTCCCAGAGCCCGCGCAGCTACAGTCTCTATAAAGTGAAACAGCATCCATAAAATCTCCATTAGAGCAGGGCTGCCTGGAGGTCGGCGTGAGGAGAACCAAGGGGTCACTGCTCCACTGTAATGCCTCAACACACGGGGTCAGAGGTCAGTGCTGTTGACATTCCTCCCATGACTGTCTGATATCAGCGTGATTGATCTGCCGGAGCTCGGCTCTGGGAGGTACACTCCCCGACTCGGCTCCTGAACTTAAACATTTATATTTTCCGGTCCTGCATTGTTCCATCCGTCCGCCTCTCTCACCTCAACGCCTGGTGGATCTCCAGCGAGGGGGTTTTAGTGTCACACAGGGATTGACCTTGGAGAAAAGGCACCGCGGAGTGTTTATCCGGCTTTCCCCTTTAGCTAAACCAGATAAAAAGAAGAGAGTCGTGATGGATCGCCCACTCCTCGCCCTGAGCCTTCATGGGGTTTTCGCTGTTAGCAGTTCCATGTGAGCTACAGTAGAGGGCCGTGAGTTATTGCCTCGTCAAATTCCACACCTTGGCGGTGCCGCTGGCCTTGCAGGGCCGGTGGAGGCGTCTCCACCTGTGCACGAGTCCATTTCTTTTCCCCTTTTGATACAGTCAGAGGTTTTTACTGCCCCACTTCGGACGTGATGCAGAACGTGAGAGGAGAAGGTGGAGAGACGGGAGGATGTGATCGCACTAACACACACTTTCAGCTTCAATCAGCTCCCGGGTGACACACTGCAAATACAGGATAAGAATCTTTGATGATTCCAAAACAAAGCTTTTGACAAATACCCGCCAATAGCTCGGGGGTGAGACCTCGCATACTTGACATGTCGTTATTGGAGCGCCGGGCCTCACGCAGCATGAAAGTGAACCGCGTGGAACACAAACACGGGGGAGAAAGAGAAGTTTTCCTTCAACTTTCATTCAGGTTTTTTGAGTTACAGTAAAGAGGCGAGTGGACGCAGCACGCCCAGCTTTCCCGTAGGCCGGCCCGGTCATTAGTGCCCACTCACAGTCCAGCTTATCTCCCCCCAATCAAACACACCAGCCCCATAATACCACCAGGATGGACTAATTCACATGTAATTGGAGGTTCTTTATTTTTCCCCAACTCCTTTCAGCCCGAGCCCTGTGGAAACAACCCCCCCCCCGCCGCAGCGGTCTCTGGTGTCTCTGAGTAAACAAACAAACAAACAAACAAAGTTGGAGGCGGTTAACGGCTGGGCAGGCTAGGCAGGGTTCAGTCGCCGGGGCAACAGGATCCCGGCCCCGTTTGTTTTCCCCGTGGGAGGTGAGGCGGGTTAGATCGGGGGGGTGCAACTTGTTGTTTATTACTATAATTTGTCTGAGTGACTCTGGGATTTCAGGGCTCTTTGAAGCGGGGCTGGATGAAGCCTGGAGCGTGGCATGTTGTGCCGGGCTTTGGGCCCAATTTCCAATTGCTACCCCCCCCTCCCCCCTGAGCCTCCACCCGACCTACCCTGTTACTGTAATCTGCCATCCCCATCGTTCATCCTGAGCCGTGTCACTCCAGATCCTCCAGGATCTCGAGGGCCACACAAATGGAGAACTTATCTCAGAAGTCAATCCCTCACATATTTCATAGGTTCCTACACAGAGAGAGAGACTGTGTGCAGTGATGTTAGAAACAGAGGTGCCGGATCTGCATGAACCAGCATTTAAATAGTTTAAAAACATAAAAACCGTAACACCTAAGTGGCCAAAGTCCCATTTTGTGTGTTTAACGACGGGAGAAACAACCTTTTACATCAGCGCTCTTGGCCTGTGAGTCGAACCCATAGAAGTTGACATTAGGAAACTTCTTGGCATCGCTGGCCCATCGAGATGCTGTTTCCATAAATACGGCCAAAAACGGTTTTAATAAGCTTCTGAAAAATGCAAACATTATAGTCTATAAATCCCTATACACAGAAAGAGCAGCTTTCAAATCCTCAGACTGACTATGAAGTCAGTGCATGTTGAATTATGTCAACTGAAAAGAGAGAGGCAGTCTATTCATTAGAAGCTGCCTGTGTGTGTGTGTCTGTGTGTGTGTGTGTGTGTGTGTGTGTCCTTCCAGTGGCCGTCTGCATGTGTCAGTGTGTCCATGTGTATATTGTATTCCTACATAGGAAGTCCTCTCACCCAGACCTCAGCCGTCATGTGCATGTCTGTCTGTCTGCTGTGTCCTGAGAGTCAGTCCCAGAGTAGGTTTAATTGGTGTCAAGCAGGCCTCGGTGAAAAGCCATCAGGGACGAGGGACACTCAGCGAGACAGGAAACCTTTTATTAGGGGACTTCCTCTAACTGCATGAGTCTCTGTGTCCCTGTGTCTCCTATTGTCTCTCGCCCTAGTCCTCCCTCTTAAAATCTTTCATCACCGCTCGGTTTCCATCTGCTCTCTTCCTCTCCGCCGGCTTCAAACATTCACTATTTATCACTCGTACTCCCACACTCCACGTTCGCTCTCTCTCTCTCTCTCTCTCTCTCTCTCTCTCTCTCTCTCTCTCTCTCTCTCTCTCTCTCTCTCTCTCTCTCTCCTGTGGTATTGTTTTTATGTCTGATGTCTGTCCTTGAGAGAGCGAGGGAGTTGGTCTTTGGGGGGAATCCGGTGGCCGCAGAGACACACACCGAGCCCGCCGGCCTAATGATGACAACGCTTCCTGACAGCCGGCAGACACACACATCATGCACACACAACCAAAAACAGCAGGAGGCAGATGCACATCTCCGCTGGGGATCTATTATTTTTTTTAATTTTGTTTTACTTATTAAGTCATTAATTCTATTGCTGCTTCCAGACATGAAGTGAAGATACAGAGGTTGTATGTGAGAAAGAGACAATTGGTAATTAGTAAAAATACCTGAAATGTCAGAGTGAGAATAAAGACATGAAATGTGGATGTCAAACCGCAGGTACAAATTACTGCCAGGTAAATTTTGATATTTCAAATATCTGATTTCACCATATTGGACCGAAACAGGGACGGACTGAACCTCCGTCAGGTGCTGATCCCCGTAACGTTCACAAAATCACTTCCTGTTTTGCAATTAGTCTTCAAAGTAGAAGCACAACACTTGTTTTGTTGTTGCATGCAGTGTATGAAACAAACAAAGTGAACATAAGTCACGTAAATCAATCAAACTTGTGTATAAATACATTTGTGAACAGTAATGAAGCAAATTCCGTTTCATCTGATGAAAAACATTGACTACAAAATCTCCTTTGCAGATAAACCAGATAGGATGAAAGCAGAGTTTTCTAACTTCACTCTGGATCATAGACTGTTTTTAAAAAGCTAAAGCACACAAGTAAACCCCCAGAGCATCAACTCAGGTCAACAGGAAAGTTCAGAACAGGCACGGGTGTTGTGTATTAGTTGTGAAACAGCTGCGATGACGCAACCAAGTAACTTAGTAGCTTATTAATCACTGAGTTTTGACACATTTTGAATATATTTGCATGAGAGGGGGAAAAAAATTGTTTCAAATTCAAATCCTTCTTTCCTTTTTCCCCCTTTGACCCTTTTAAAGAGTACACACCCACATTTGCATACATGTCCACAAACCCACACACTTAACTCAGAGATAATGGAGCAGCTGCGTTTCTCAAGTGTTCTCTGTTATGTCAGCAAGTTAAACCGTAACTGTAACTGCTGTTGCACAAGAGCGAACCAGGTAACGACAACAAATAACTTCTCCCTCTCTGCCCAACACGTGCGCTTCACTTAACGACAGTGGAGGTCATTCAGGCACACACACACACAAGCACACACACACACACAGCGCAACACCTGCCACTCAGGTAACTGAAGCAATCCCATAAAACCATCATATCCTATCTTATGAGGAAGTTACATGTAGATTTTCCCAACTTCGGTGCTTTTTACACTTTTGTTTGACACTTAAGCAGATGTGTCGAGTTGCCCGACAGTAAAAAACGACTTCCCCTATTTGTGCCTTGTAGTGTGAGTTGCCAAATGTGTTTATAGGCAAAAGGGCCTCACCGGCACGTTTTTTTTTCAGGCTCCACAGTGGGAGAAACACATCTGTGCAGGTTCGGGTGCATGACAGTGTGAAAAACCATTTCTGTAACAGGATCCCGGAAGCTAGGGACAAGCCCGGACTCGTCCCGACAGCTAAGCTCCAACGGTGGACGCCTAACTGCCATTGTTACGAAAGCCTGCACAAAGTTCGTTTTCTTTTTTTCTTCCCTTCTTCTCCCGTTTCGTGACTAGACAAGCTCGCACGCGGCTATCGGGAGGATCTGGGAGTTTACCTGCGGGACAGGAGGCGTCTCTGAAAACACACCCCAGCCAACTTTTAGCGTTGTTTCCGTGACAACAGCTGCAAATGCCCGCGGGGAAGGAACCTAAAAAAAAAGAAAGCATCCCGCCAACACACTGCAATCTGCCCTCCTGCCAATCTGTCCTTCTCTTCCCCTCCCTTTCTCTCTTTATTCCCTTTCTCTGCTTTTTCTTTCAACATCTCCTCCTCCTCTCTTTTACTTTTTCTCCGAATGCGCCCCTACTCCTCCGGCCCTTTTTTCTCTTTCCCTCTCTTTTAGTTTCTTTTATTCCTGAATGCCACCGTTTTCTCTAATTGCCTCTCTCTCTCTCTCTTTCCACTCCCCCCCCCGCCCCCACTTCTTCTCCACCCCTCTCTTGTTCGATCCCTGACTCAACTTTCACATTCCTGGAGCATTCCTGTAGGATTAGCCTTTAGCATTCTCAGGCTATGCAGAGGCCACGGCCCCCCCACTGTGATGGTGGCAGGCACTAACGGACGACACAGAAAGTGCATGTGTGTGTGTGTGTGTGTGTGCGCTACCCTCTCACTCTCTTTCATCACTGCCCTCCTCCCTGCCCATTGCCCCAGTTCCATCGAGCTCAGCTTCCATCACAATCAGCAGCGGCGTCCTGGCACTGGGAGCATCAGTGCGTGTCCCAGCAGATGAGCTCAGACATAAACACACAAAACCACTAATTCAATAAATTAGCAAATTAGCCAACTTTAATTATTATTTACCTTATCATGGAAAGTATGTCTGAAAAATCGGTTTTATTAAAATTTCCGATGGATGCAGATGCCACATTATGAGGCTTTATTTCTTTTACTTACAGACATTCACTGACCTCCGGATAATCCTCGGACATTCACCGGGAAAAGTCCAAGTGAGAGGCTCCTTACTTTCTCCAGAGGTTTTTTCCTGAATGTGATACAACATCAGGTAATCCTCTGGACTGGAGGTTTCACCGCGAGACAACACAAGACAGACGCACAAAAATAAAACAAAGATCATTAAAACAGAGCCCGGAGTCTCCTACTTCTATCAGTGCAGCATGTTTTAGGATCATTTTACTGCAGCAGCTGTTCGAACCCAGTTGTTTCCGACTTGTAACTGCGGCTCCAAACTGGTTTTTTTCCACACAAGATGCTCCACAGGTTGTGTATTTGCTTTCAGCGCCACGCTCTCTGTTCAGTACCTCTCGTACGCATTCTCACGTTTGGGTTGTAAAAAATTTAAAGAGCTGCCTTTCAAAGGAAACCGAGATAATGACTGAGTCGTAAACATGTTATTCTTATTCATACACGTTTGTTTCACCTTCTGCACAAAATGGAAAAAGTCTGTCGAGGGAGTGAAACACCAATTCCTGTACCAACGTTCATACTCTGCATTCTCTCGTTAATGTTCTGCTACAAATGCACAACACAACACAACAAACGTGATTGTGACAAGCAGTGGAAAAATATATGAACATTCCCAATGTCGGAATACTGGAAGAATTCTCTGTAAAGTTGTATATGTGCAGTCTGCAGCTTGTGATGTTTGAACTCCCAGTAAGCGCTGGGAAATGCAGTGCAGGAACACAATGGCTGCAGGCATGTCTTTATAAAAACAGCAACTTTTTACAGCGGACCAGGTCTCTTTTATTAAATCTAATAAAAACAGCCAGGATTTCGAATTTTTCCAGCCAGAACGAGACAAACATAAAAGACAGAATAGAAGCATTGAAATCATTCTTAGAAAACACAATTCTTTTAAATGTGCATCATAAAGAACTAGTAGATAAGATGCTTTTCTTGATCCCGGTCCGAGTTGCAGTGCACGACAAACAAAACAAGAAGAAGTGAACAGCTCGTTCATCTGCTCTCTCCATCTCCGTCTCTGGGATTGTGATTGTCCAGCAGATGAATGTTTATTTCACTCACACTAATGATTCCCTGCACCGCGGGTGGGATCTGGTATTGACCCCGTCCCAATTACTGTCAACCTAAACCTGCCCAGTGGTTCCACTAAAGGGCCCGGACAGAAGTGAATGAACAACGAGAAGAAAAAAAAAGGAGCGACGATAATGAATCAAGTTAATATAGATTTTTCTGTCCTATGCAGGGATGTGAGTCTGCAGAGCAAAGGGATGCACAGGATAGAGAGATATATCTATTTATATATCTGCCTCGCTTCCTTTTTTTTCTTTAATATCCAAGTTAAAAGTAAAGCGATGTGAGGTCATCTTGGCCCTTTTCCTGTTTGCTCTTCTGTTTCTATAAAGGGGCTTTGTGTCAAGTCAGTGTTACAAGCCAAACTAGTAGCACGGGCCCAGCACATGTGGAAACACTCACATCACCTCCGAGCACAGAAAAAACTTGGCAGGGACAGACAGGAGGAGGGGGTGAGAGGAATAGAGAATGAGTGTGTGTCTGTGTGTGTGTGTGTGTGTGTCTGTGTGTGTGTGTGTGGGTGGGTGGGTGAGTGAGACCCCTTTTTGCCCGTAAGTATCACCTTACTTCAGCCAAAATAAAAGTGCGATCAGAGCCAAAGACGCACCTCGAAAAACCTCTCAGCTGTTTCCCCCTTCTCTCCTGCCAACATGACTCACGTTTACGCTCACCTCCCCTCCCTCCCTCCCTCCCTGCCTCCCTCTCTCTCTCCCTCCCTCCCTCCCTCCCTCCCTCCCTCCCTCGCTCCCTTCCTTCCTCTCCTCTCCCTCTTTTTGTCGAAGTCTCATTCAGTTGTTTTATCCAAGAAAGTTCACACCGGATTCCTCCCGTTTTTCAAAATGTTTCTTTTAGGTATTTATCTCTTTTTTTTTACCCTCTTTCACTCGTCCTTTGATCCACTCTTTCTCAACTATGCCCCTCAACTGTTTCCACTTTTTTTCTCCTGCTAATTTCCCTCCTTATCCATCCCCATATCTAAATCCCTGTCTCCTGGCTCGGATTGCAGCCCTTTCTGTGAATGCACTGTACAGTATTCTGTTCCTCCACATCAAGCTGATTGCTTTCTGTCAGGCTGCACCACTGCAGGGGCCCCATGGGGGACCCGGTCCCTCACATCTAAACATCTGTCCATCCCATTACTGTAGCCGCTGCCGAACCTGAGCCCCTTTTACTCATGTTGACAGCAACGCTGGCGAGAATGGGAATGATATCCAAGGGAATGCCACGGCGTTCCCGGGTGTCTCCTCAAAGCTCCTGATTATGTGAGCCAGCTGGTTGAGAGACGTGAGGAGTCGCCAGGCGGCGTTTCGGCGGGGGGCATCTGATAGGGCCCCGGATGTTTTCAGAGTCATGGGTATGGTTAAGGAGCATGTACAGGGGATCAGTGCGGGGATGGGAATGCGTGCCCTCCGCCGGGCATCAGTCGGCTGGGTCGTTTGGTTGGAATGTGACTCAGGAAACCCATAATGGGACTCACTGTATGTGCTGTCTGGAGGACTGTTGTCTTTTAGCACTGTGAGGGACAGAGGAAACGGATACTGCCTGTGGTGGTGGTCGTGATGATGATGATGATGATGATAATGATGATGATGATGATGATAATGATGATGAGGATCGAAAACGCAATCATCTTTGAAGCTGAATGGATAACTCAGTCTCTCGGATTCAACGTGTTCATCCTCCTTGTCAAGATCTGGCACCTACGTCACCCACAATGCATCTCTGCCCCAGTTCATTCTGAGGAGTTCATTCTCAAGCAGAGATGAGGAGTGGGCCACAGAAGTGAGGTGAGCTCACGTCTTTCAAATTCCTCACCTCCATGTTTGTTTATCTGTAAAACTCCTGTTCTCGCCCCCGAATGACATTGACACAAACCTACGCAGCACACGGATTCAGGAAGCAGCCAGCTTGTTGACCACCATCTCTATGACCTGTGCAGCCTCACAACCTGTATCCTCAAGAGGCCCTGATGGAGGAAGAGGAGCCTCCTCTCTGTGGGGACAGTGAAGAGCAATTCCAGGGTGAAGCCGGAATTTGTGGAAGAACAAATGACACAGACACTGAGATGAAACCACATCCATCAGGAGCAGCCTTAGTTACCAAACCAGAACCTTTTCCTGAATAATCACTCATCTCATAACAGGCCTCGTTTCACCCGTGTACTTAGTTGTGATGTGTGTGCGTGTGACAAATTGTTGTTTTCCAACTTTGTCAGTGTCAGGGTGAGAAGCTGAGACGGGAGCTGATCCTCTCGGTGATTAGTCCTTCAGATGGAATCCTTCCCCGAGCACGCTGCGACTTTGACCTCCTGTGTCGCCCGATCAGATAAGAACTGCAGGTAAACACAAACACTGTGAGAGGAGGGATAACAAAGCCCTGATGATGAATGACACACACACACACACGCACACACGCACACACACGCACCACACAGTCTCGCAGTCTAATTGCAAAGACAGAAACATGCTCTAATGCAAGGATGATCAGGCACACACACACAGACTCATACACACAGACTCACACACACACACACACACACACAGACACACACACACACACTGCAGTGACCTATCACCTTTGATTGTGGCACACTGAGTAATGAGGGGTCATTTGCTTCAGCTAAATATGTTGTAGGTTCGGGGGGGGGGTTATGACCAGAGGCATAACACACATGTAGACACACACACACTGGCACACACAGACACACACGCTCACACATGCAGATGCTTTATAACATGAACAAAAATAGAAATATTTATACACAGACGAACACAAACAAAGAGATTCACATGCATACAAATTTGCAGATGCTCCGCGTTTGCACACACACACACACACACACACACACAGGCCCCCTCCACACACACTGCGCACTTGTCTTGTGTAAGTGAGATGTCTTCTGTTTCAACAATGTGTGCAGTGTGCGCTGCCTGCCTTTTTCTTTCCCTTGGCAGAGTTACCCAATCCCCTGACACACATTCTGCATGGATGACGGCGAGCTCTTCTCATGACGCCGCCGGAGCCACCCGTTTAGTTCCGCCTGGGCTCTGTACACGCACAGTTCACGGGGTCAGAGGGCCAAGGGGGTTCCGCCGGTGTGGGCCCCCCGATTTGTGTGCGGGCAGTTATGGAAACGGTCTCTGATGAACGGCTTTGATCCACTGCGGCTCGTCCTCGCCCGAGAGATTCGACATCTGACGGGGCGCCCTGCTCATACGTCGGGTCACAGTACAGTGCCACTCAGTGTGGACTGGGAGAATATATACGACTGACCCTGGACCTGCTCTCTCCGAAAAGACCAGGGCGCAGGAATTCAAAGAACTGAGAGCGCCGAAGAACCTTTGCGTTGACCTTGCTGGAATTCGGCAGATGGAGTGGGATCGTGGGCCTTCAAAATAAAACGTAGGCTACACATCCCCACTGAATAGGTTTTGTAGAATCCGTCCAGTTTCAGCTCCGTAGATTAAGATCCATTTATTTATCCCAAACACATGCACAGACACACTCATGCAGTTTTTAGGGATATTTATCCTCTGCTTTTAACCCATCTGGTGCAGGACACACAGAGCAGTGAGCAGCCATGTACAGCGCCCGGGGAGCAGATGTTGGGGGAGTAAGGTGCCTTGCTCAGGGGCACTAGACAGGGTAGGGAGAATCCTCTTGGATTTTTGGACAGATCAATCCAGGTTTGTCTTTTTGTTTTTCCTCCGTGGAGTCGAACCAGAAACCTTTTCTGTCCGTAGTCCAAGTTTCTGCCACTAGTCCACCGCCTCTCTGTACGAGAAGTCATTAAATAAATTACTCTTTTAAAGCAGTTACCTGTTTGTATTGATATTGCGACTCATCAGTTGTTTGTGCTCGTGTGTTTGCATTTGTGCGTCCTGGCCTGTGGCTGTGCCCCCCCCCATCCCCCTCCATTGACCCACAAGGCAGAGCTCAAAGGTCACGCCCTCCGACCTCTGACACAATCTCATCCAAATTACAAAACTCCACTCGTGTTTTACCGCAGGTCGTTCCACGGATCAAACACGCGCTCCCGAATCGAATCGGTATTGACCTGCGTGGCGCCGATTATCATTCGTTAGCGCCGGCGGTTTTTTGTCGAATCACATTCCCCCCCGCACCAGTACAGACGACGGAGAGCATGACTCAGCAGAACAGGGCCGCCGGGTCACAAACCTCAGCTCTCCATTAATGGGAAGTGAACTTTGAAGCTTTTTCCAGCTTGACATCGTGGGAGCATGTGAAGTGAGACGTTTGAATTGAAACCAAATGAAATCTCAACCCTTCCTCTGTAATTGGTGCCTATTTTCTTTTTCTCTTTTCCTTTTTTTGTTTTTTTCTCACACACACAAGCTTCTGCACGCCGGGCCCGAGCCAGCGACACCCAGCAGCCTCTCCCCAGCTGATTCCCAGAGAAAAACACAAGTGGCAGGGAACTGTGAGACTTTCAATTAAGACACCGAGCTGGTTAGGCCGAGCCTGAGGTCTGGCGTGCATGCTCCCTCCGCGTCTGACTGTTTTATGATGCCTCTCAAATCTATAAACTCGAATATTATATAATCATGTTTTTGTAGATGCCATGGAAAAACAGAGGCCCGTTGTTCGACTCTCAGAAACGTGCAGAGGTGTGTTTGGGAGTGTAAGTCAAACTGAAAGCATGTGAAAGTGTCGAAACAAATAATTGCTTTTGTTGATCTCGTTTAATCCCGTCCTGACCACGTGTGCGTGTGTGTGTGTGTGTGTGTGCGTGCGTGTGTGTGTGTGTGTGTGTGTGTAATATTCCACGTGCACGCTCAAGTGAATGCATGCCTGTTTCGTCAGGAGCGGGATGTGTGCGCTCGCTCTGCAGCAGACTGGGGTTTGGCACAGGCTGCTCGAGACGCTGGCAAACTGTGGATGAAACTGGCACAAGGTTGTGTTGTGACACCGAGCGCTGCGTAAAAACACGGAGGAGGAAAAAAAACACACACACACACGACGGGAGCCACAACACGCTGGAAGAGAGAGAGAGAGGAGAGAGAGAGAGGGCGCAGCAGCGGGAGCGAGTGAGAAACACACAAAAGATGCTTTCACACAGTCGGCTTTTTTTTTGTTTGTTGCACAGGGACACTGGGAGGAGATGCAGCAGGAGCAGCTCATTCGAAGGACGCTCGAGACAAACAGTGGAAAGGTTATTGCTTCATTTCCATACACAGCTGTATACATATGTATATTCAAAGGTTTTTTTTACATGTACAGTCAATTTCATTCGAACAACACCCTCTGTCCTCGGAAGAAAAACATTGAAGGAAGAAAAAAAGGGAGAAATCTCAGGGGAGTGGGCCCTCTTCCTGGACACACACACCGACACACCGACACACCGACACACATAGTGAAACCCTAAATATTACTCCCCTGAATGATTCTATATAAGATGAGTGGAATGGTTTCTAACAATGAGAAGGAAAGTAAAAGAAAGATTCCTGAATCCTGCCCTGGATCATAATTGAATGGCTTCATAATTGGGTCATGTTCCAGCTCTGCACAAAATCCCACTGACATCAGCTCAGTTGACAAATGGACAAAACACAACACAACACAGTTAACTACAGCTGTGTCCGAAACTCCTTCCTATTTACTACATGGTCACCGGACATCCACCCGAATGCAGATGTGTGAATGACGACATTTACACACAATGTGCTGCAAAAATGGTGACAGTTAAAAAAAAAGGAAATCTGAATTTACTATCGCAGCGTATGTTACAATACAAACAGACTCGAACAAGGGAAGAGAAAAAATGGTGAGTTTCATTCACAGTGTCTAAATATAAATAAGTAATGGAGAGGAGGAGGAGAATCTGTCTCGCTCCCACACACACACACACACACATCCTGCCCCCTTTAGCCTCTCATGTGATGCTCGGGACCTCCCGCTTCCTTCCAGGGTTAGAGTCCAGGCCTTGGCCTTTTTCACAAGCGACTCCCGTCCCACTTACCAGCCAGCGCTGTGATGTCCTCCCCTGTCTGGGAAGCACACGACCACCCCCCCACCCCCCCCCCACCCCCCCCCCACCCCCGCGTCTGAATCTTCTTTCTTAAATAGGAACAAAAAATGGCGAGATGGATAAAAAGCTGCGAGTGAATCTGGCACACGTCCCCCCTGCTCAGCGAGGTGTGCCCTTTCAGCACTTTGTCAGATATTACAACACAAGACATGACTCTCAGACGTGACTGAGGATGTTTCTGCAGCTATTCATTCTGTCTGTTATCAGCTGTTATCTGTGTTTTCATGTCAACAAGGAGAGGATTGCGTTAATATCTGTGTTGTGTTTCTTATCTCCTTGATTTCTGCATAATCACATTGAGCTGTGTGTGTGTGTGTGTGTGTTTGTGTTATTAAAAGGGGAAAAGCCCGGCCGGCGGATGTACAACCATGCGACTCGTGGGCCAGACACCTCAGGAACAATCAGAGGGTCTCCGCTCGGCTTCCTGTTTGACTTTTTATTGGCCGTGCAGTCAACGGCGCGGCAGCACAGACAGGAAGCGCCGCGGCACCACATGATGGACAAATGGACAGGAAGATTGAAAACACAGGGAGAGAATGTGCGGATACACTCCCTGATCTATTTCAGGCTTTGAAAAATACACACCCAAACTTACACTCACACACACACAGACACACTAAGGATGCGTTGCTTCCTGCCCTTTGCCACCAGTGAGTCAGGCGTTTTTACTTTTGCTGTATATTTGTTTTGAAAACCCTTTCCCTTCCTTCTTGAAGTCCAACGGCATCAAGTCTGTATTGTGGTTTATGGGACATGTGAAGAATCCATGTTTGATAATGGTTGATAGAATGAGGCCCCACGGCACAGACAATATTAACACATTTTAATCTCTTTATATGTGTAATAAATCATATTTTACAGTCATATGCATGAGTTTATACAAGTCCACAGCCTTTCAGACCCAAGTTAACACGTCAAGAGGGGCTACACGATGAGGTTATAAACATTTTGAATGACCATAACCACATTCTTTCTCATAAACATGAATAATTTAGTTATCTCCCGTTTCTTCACAGTTCAGGGTTAGGGTTAGTGTGAGGGTTAGGGTTAGGGTTAGGACAAACCGTATTAAAGATGGTTTATACCTCCTCGTAAAATCAAGTCCGGTAACAAACACAAGTCGGCTATGACGTTAGCAGTTACACCTGGTGTGTATGTGGTGCTCTTCAATTTCTCCAAATGTTTGTTGATGGTGGTGGTGGTGTGTGTGTGAGTGTGTTTGTTTGTTTATGTGTGTGTGTGTGTGTGTGTTAGTGTGTGTGTGTATACTTCAAACAATGGAAGCTGAAAATCAAGTGGATTATGTTTGAGTTGAACCTGACAAAGAATTATTATTACTCATCGCTTAATATCCTCGTCTTTTCCTCCACCGCTGCCTCCACCTGCTCTGTTTGAATCACCAAATGATGACGTCTCTAAAGCAAGTGGTTGAAGAGAATCTATGAAATCATAGGAAAACAACAGAATCTGGATTGTGTAACTTGTTTTCATGTTTTTGTGTCTTGAAGCTCATCTGGTTGTGGAGCAGCTCAACGACAGCTTTTCCTTCAGCACTTCATCACTCGTTACAGTCCTGTACTTTAGAGGCACGTCTCCTCTTCCTCCTCCTCCCTCCTCCTCCTCCTCCCTCCTCCTTACCCACTTCCCATCTCCTCGTCCTGTTCCCAGTGTAGTTCCCAGTAATCAGCGCTGCTTTGATGGGGAAGCAGCGCAGGGAGAGGCACGAGGGATTACCACTGAAACAGCCGGAGCTTTGGTTACAGCTTCTGTGTTTTCTTACGCCAGCACAACAGCAATCTTGGAAATGTTCCACTGAATCAGAGAAAAAGAGGTTGTGTTGTACATGTTGTCACATAAAAATGTACATGGTGCATATGTGCAGGGGAAAAGCATGCAAACACACACAGACACATATTTCATCCCCTTGCTGCAAAAGAAACATCTTTAAATCTTGACACAGCAGAAACTGGAAAGAGGCTCATCCAAAAAGAGGCCATCAGTCTTTGCTAATTAAACTTTGCCGCCCTCCTAATTAACAACCCTCCCTCTCGTTATCTTGAACAAACTGTAAACACCAACATCTCTCCTTTTCATTTTACCCCATTTTATCCATGTCCTATTGTTATGATCTCCCTGAGACGATTATCATCGACGCCCCCTATTAAAAGAAAAGAACATCCCCACCAGGGACGAGTTATAATAGACCACATTACTGCAAATTCATTTTAAGATCCTTGATTCCCCAGAAGAGTACATCTCTCATATTGCTGTGTTGGTTCGAGCTGGGTATTCCATTACATCATGACCTTCTTTCGGGGCCTCATTAGCCTGCTCGTTATCTCATTAGCAAATTGAGTGGACCTTGTTAGCACCTGCAAACTCTGCCAGGGTGGAGCTGCTGTGCTGATGGATAATGAAATGGATTTATCAGATACGTGAGTGCTCCACTTTATATTTTTTCTTTTTTCCCCTTCTAAACCGTTCTGGAGGAATTTCTGCTCTCAAGGAAAAATCATTTTTATCACCAAGGTCGCCGGCGTGTGCATCGTCCCGGGAACGCTCGAAACCAGGAAAGGCTTCGCGGCCGTAAATCCCCGACACAAGCTGGAGACACCCACTGCACGCTGCTGTTTACACGGCCGGGAGGAATGTTATCGGTTTAACAGATAGCACAGGTCGGCTCCTCTCGCGACGACAAACACGCATATACACTTAGAATCGCAGGAAGAGAGGGTTCACCCCTTCAACAGGAGGAGCAACAACAAACAGCAGCTCCGTGTGTTTTCCTTCCACAAAGGAGCTTGTTTGAATTACTCTCTTTTATTTGTGTTAAGTGTCGGCGCATTTCTGGAAGTGCACAGCCCTGAAGGAAAGAAGGGGGCGGGAGCGGGGTCCTTTGGGTTTCGGCCCCTCTTTTGTTGGTGGTCGTGCCAAAGCGGTGTATTGCCCAGAGGGACGGGCAGCTTTTTTTGGGAGATGGTGTAGGGGGGGACTTTTTTTTTGAGGGGACACAAGCGCACAGAGGAAACACTGGTAGCACTTAGGAAAAGCTAAATAAACAATTTGGGCCCAATGATTTACAGGTGCTGGCGGGCCGGACCGCCATCTGCGGTGGCGGTGGCGGCGGCGGCGGCGGCGGGAACGCCCACGGTGGCGACCCCCCTCCCCTCCCCCCCCTCCATCGGCAGCAGTGGCCCGGTCAGTAAGAGCACAATTATGTAATCGCTTCAGCTGTTGGCGGAGCTCAAACCAAACCACAAGGGGGGGAAGAGGGCTGCTGCTGAGTTTTTTAGGGGGGTATTCGTTTTCCAATAGCGTTTCATTAAGAGCTGAGTGTGTGTGCGTGAAGGTGGCGTTCTCGACAACTGGTCAGTGGCCGTTTCCCAACAACCCTCCCCTCTCCCCATTACAGTACCTCCAGTGGCAGGGTGGTTTCTATTATTGACCACCTCAACAGGAGATCTGACATAAAGCAAACATTTCTGTGCTGTAAATTAGATCATTCCCGCTACACTGAAATGTACAATTGCATTAACATGTGTAATCTCGATGCACTCCTGCAAGTTACAAACACACCGAGGCCCGGAACAACTCAATAATGTTTGAAACGGGCGCCAAACACAAACGCACAAAGCAGCTCAGTGATGGGACACAGAGGCCAGAGCCTTAACTTGATTAGCGGGATAAACATCAGCTCAGAAGCATTAGTGCCGTATGGTAAAGCGGTGACCTCACTGATAATGCACACACACACACACACAAACAGCCTACCCCCCACACACACACACACACACTTAGCAAGCAAAGCGCGGCATGGGCAGCTGCCAAGGCCAATCAAAGCCCCCTGTACATCCTGGGAGCAGCTGTCTGGTCCAATCACTGCTGCACGTGTGTCATCTGCCTTTCAGTTGCAAAAGAAGTTGAGAACAGCTTTGTGTGAAGCCAACGGCAGCCGCCTCTCTGGTTGCATGCGTCGTCTCATCGGGGGACAAGAAGGATTTCATTTAGTGAATCCAACAAGTCTCCTTTGGCTGCAGGATGGTTTTTAACCCCTGAAGATCTGACTTCCTGAGCCACATCTGCTCTCAGCGCCGGGTTCAAACAGAAGCTCAATCGAATTATAAAAACCTAACTGAGTTCTTTACTTTTATTTGTTGTAAAAAAGTCTGGATTTACATTTCTCTCTTCTCTGTGACCCCTCTAACGGCAGGTTGGTCTAGTCCCCTTCCCAGCAGGCGGCGGAGCCTGGGAATCACATCGTTTTACCCACCATTACATTCCCTAATAAGCCATCAAAGTCCTATCAGTGCACACGAGGACCCAGGCAGACTCAGGTGACCTCCTGTGACCTCTGTGCGGGTCAGTTCCTGTGCCCAGGGGCGCCTTGGGGGCTCACGACGGGCCAAAGGTCACAGCGAGGGGGTGGTGGTGAGAGAGAGAGCGGGGACAGCGGTTAAAGAAGATGGAAGTCGGCCCCTTCAACATGCACACACAACTCGGTCCAGATTATCTGAGCATAACCAACTGAGGTGTAAGTGTTCTCCAGAGGGGGGGGTGGGGGGGGGTCGGGGGGGTAGTCGGGATAGAGAGAAGCTCTGTTTTCCTTCGCTCCGGAGCACAAAGTGTGTCTGTGGTGAGGTCAGCTGGTGACAGCTGAACGCTCCCGATCTGTACACCTCAGCCAGCCACTGCTGCACACACCGGCTGAAAAGGCTGATTCATGCACGCATCCTGGTAGGAAAATAATTCACGGCGCACACACACCGACACACACACACACACACACGCTACACAAACACGGTCGGACCCCAAACAGGGGCTGAGCGGCCTCAACACAATCACCTTTTCTTCTTTGTTGGACGGCAGGAAAAACAGTGTGTGTGCGACATGACGGCCTCTCTGCCCATGTGGAAAGACTCACGGGAGATTATCGCAGTGATGCCTGGGCCCGGGGGGGGGGTGCCGAACAAGGGGCCAGCTGTTGAACAGGAAGTCACCTCCGGGCGGGCATGGCCCTGCGCCGCCAGCAGTCCTCCTCGCGGCCTCGCCGGGCAGTTGGTTGAGGGGTGGGGGGGGGTAGGGGGGGAAGTCAAAACTGACACTGATACAACAAAGTCCCAAGAAAAGCTCACTATATGCTCAGAGTGAGTCTGGAAAGGGGGGGGGGAGAGACGTGGAGGAGACAGACGGAGGGATGGAGGAACAACCAGGAGGGAGAGGTGAACGCATGAAGGGGGAGGATGTGTTTTAAAAGTTGCTCAAGAGCCATTTCTCAGGTGGAAATAAATCACGTGGCGTTTCCCATGAACTCGAGAAAACTTTACGAGGAGGTGTCACGTTTTGAAAATCATCACGTCGAACTCCTGATAAAGTTCAGGAAGCTTGTCCCACAGCTGCAGAGCGATCAATGCATGAAACCGTGCAGCGGTACGTAACACAACGCCTGCTGCACAATGGAGACACGTGACGGAAACAGCCACAAAGAAAATGTTACAAAACTATTTCTCAGATGACATTTACGACGGAGCTTGCACCACATTCTGCGCACAGCTGAGCCGTACAGATTCTTTTGACGTCTGAGGCTTTGATGAGGTTTCAGATGTGCCGCCTACGCAACTACAGAGGAAAGAGAGGGAGAGAGAAAGGAGAGAGAGAGAGAAAGAGAGAGAGAGAGTTTGTAGAAAAAGGAAGAACAGAGATGCATAGAGAAAACACACAACCGCTCCCACCAGTGAGAGAAACACACTCAGTCCCTCTCAGTCATTAGCAATGCAGATGCTGGCGATAGGAAGTGTGAATAGGGCCTCATGCATTACTCTGCTTGAATTCGAAGCATTGTCCCACGGCGGCGCAGTGGTCCTACTGTACGACCGGAGTGTGGGAGCGGAGTTTGGGCGTCGGGCCGCTTCGGAATTCGCTGTGGATCCGTGTGGGATTCAAGGCTTTCCTCTTATCACAGCCAAATGTCAAAGTGAGGATGTAGCGGCGCGGAAACAGAATAAAGCATAGCAGGAATACTTCTCCGGCTGTGTCAGCGGCATACTTCACATTCAGCTGCAGCCTCAAGTGAGGCGCTCTCTCACTTTCAGCCCCTCCAGCCCCTCCAGCTGATACGCTGATATAACAGGGGGATATGGAAATACACTGCGGGGAATAAGCCACTCTTAGTTTCTGCTTCCATCCACAAACCGGCTCAGAGTCGTGTGTAACTCATCCCCCTCTAATCGGACAATGATTTACACGTCCACATACCGGTGATGTCCACAATCCAATCAGTTGTGGAGTTTAGATAAGATGATGATGTTCTGACAAGTGGGTAAAAGGTGAGGAAACCCCGCCCCTGGAACCTGTGGATGACACAAGCCGCCCTTTGTAGTTGGGGGCTATCTCCTGTAACCTCCCTGATCTCCCATCCAACAGGATTAAACGCGGGCCTAACAATGTCAGCTCTGCCCTGAGTACAACCTGCACTCCCTCGTGACCCCGCGTCTGGCCACCGCACCGCGGCTCTGTTTGAAGTGTGTGTGTGTGTGTCCGTCATGTCCAGCCCGGTGACAGATGACCCGGCGACCTTGTCCTTCAGAGGCCGGAGGATCAATACACACAAGGACTCGTCCTGCTGGCATCAAACGAGCTGCGTGTGTGTGTGTGTGTTTGTTTGAACGCACGCGATTGTAGGTGTGTGTGTGTGCGTCTGCCTCCAGCTGGTGTAGTTCTGACGCTGGTGACTCAGGATCAATATAATGGGGGTCGCAGCAGATGATTAAACATGTCTATCGATTAGCTGCGTTTGTGCTGAGTATTCCCTGATGAACCCTGTGGGGTGTTTAAACCCCCGGCACACAGATCCATAGGCCCACAGTAAACACAGTTAAACAAATGAGAGCAGGGTTGTTTACAATGAGGCCGTTTAGCTGATCCTGCTTCACAAAGACCACTAATAAAGAGTCAGGGAGTCATGGTGGAACTGCATTGCGTCACTTCAGCCATTGAACCTGTGAACTTTTCTAAATAAGTGAGGCCACAAACCAGGTTCTTCGTTAATATGAACTGGTGAAGTGCCGTTTCTAAAGCCGCTTTCTCTAAACCTGCTGGTTTGTAATGGGGCGGTTTTCTTGGTCCTGTGTTGATGCTGGTGACAGTTTGCTTGGAGAAACTGTAAAAGTTACCTGAAATCATTGAGGCATAAGTAAAGACCGTGAAGCTGCTGCACATAGAGGTGTTCCCGGGTTGGTTCAAAGTTCAGCTGGACTCACAGAACCCAGAACTGGAGAATAAGCCTTCATTGCCATTGTCGTAAACTCAGTCTTGTTGTGTTAATATTGAACTTGTTGCATGAGCCACAGACAGAGAGACAAACTGGAATTATAAGATTGATGTGAAAATTGTGGGTCAAATTTGACTCATCTCATTTAAATCTGAAGGAGAACACCCCCCAGGTCCTGACATGGTTTTAATATTGGGATATCCTCCTGTCTGAGTTGTCGTTATGGTGATTGTGTTGCACCGTGTTAACTTAGCACATACGTGTGAGTAGGTTTTCTTTAGGTTTCATTGGGTGCAGCCAACGTTGAGGATTTGGGTCATTAAAGACGATAAACACCAAAAATAGAAAGAGTCTTTCTCTAGCCGATTTCCATCCAGACTTTAATGTAATTTCATATTATTTCTGGTCAGTCTCTCCCTTTTTTTTATAATCAAAATCAAATGAAAAAGCTGCCCTACACAGCATATTCATAACTATATTTAGCACGAGACAACCCTCCCAAAGAAAAGAGCAATGCCAGAGTAATACGCAATAGGACCTGTCTCGCTTCTCTTCCTGTAATATATCAAATTATCACAGGATACGAGATGCGATCACTCAGATCTGGTGTTTTTCTACGCTTGGAGAGGAGGAGTCCACATTGATGTGTTTGGGAAACGCCGAGCACCGCAGTGACAGTAAAAATGTCATCTCCACCTTTTAAGAATGGCTCGGACTGTAACTTCTCTCCTCCCTCCCGCTCACCTCAAGTATGCAGCCCAAATTGGACGGCCGCAGCGGCTCGCTGGGAGTTTGGTCGAGCTGCATAACTTGAGGTGAAGGCGTGTGTGTTTTCCATACGCTCGCACACAGCATGCAAGGGAGATTCAGCCTTCACGTCTCACGGTAATATGTCAGGGAGCCACAAGCGGCACGCCGACCCACCAAAACAGGGGCTCCATTCTCCTCGAATGTTTCTCAACCTAGATGAGTCACAGTGGGACTGGCACTGGTTGAAACAGGCACGTCGGCCCTTTGGTTCCTCTGCGGCCGGGGCTGAGGAGATAATAAGAGAGCTGGTAGGAATCGGGGGCCTTTATAATCCCAACCTCCACACAGACAGCACTATTATCAGCCTTGTGTTTAAGTCAGATTACATGCTGCAATTAAAGGAGCCATCGGCTGGCTCCCTTATGGGAACTGCTGCAGCAGCGAGCCCAGGGGCAGAGGGTTTGGAGTGGAGGCCTTGTTTGTGGAGCTGACAAACTGTCCTGGTGGTGGCGGAGGAACAGTTGAGTCATGAGCTTATGCTAAACATGGGCGGAGACGCGTAAACACGGACTGTACACAGAGGAATATATTCATATACAACATCGGAAAGAATTCATAGAAAGTCCTGGTACGCGCTTAACACGCTGCAAACAGGCAGAGAGTGTGAGTCAGAGCAGGAGGATGCTGTGCAGCCATTAGTCGAAGCTTCAATAAATATTACAAGCCCATAAAAATATACAGGTCTCATTGGCGCGTTGCGTGTTTTGCATTTCAGGGAAACGAGCCAGTTATCAATCATGTGTTATTACGTGTTATTGGAAAATTGGCGGCTGAGTAAATTAGAGAGTAGAAACAAATTATGGAGTGTGGGGACCTGTTAGCACTCATGTCCTTTTTACTTTTTTCCGCATTCCAGCTACTTAAATACATAACGCACACGAGAGAGAGAAAACAGCAAAAAGGGGAAAAGAGAGACAGAGTTCATCTGTTACAAAGCAGATGACAGCTGGATCAAAACAAAGTGGACAAGCAAATGAATAAATGAATAAACAAATGTGTAAATGAAGGCGGGCGAGCGGACGAGTGAAAGCGAAGCTGTGAAAGGTCGTCTGTGCCGCACACAGCAGCGGGTGTGTGTGGCGCTGACGAGAGGCCAATAGGGAAATCAATGGAGACGCTTTAAATGCCTTAATGCAGTCAAATTGTTTTCAGATTTTCCAACTGATGGACAGTTTCCTTTCAACCCTTTAACTACCTCCACGCACACACACACACACACACTCCTCCTCCTCCGCAGCAACTGGTCAGCCCGCTCCAAGTCTGGACATCGTTACGACGCTCTTTGCTCGACCCCGACCTCTGACCTGTGATCCCGAAGTGCCGTTGCATCGTGAGCCACCGAGGTGGGCAGGATGGAGGACTAATCTGGGACAGGAAGTCATGGCCGGATGAAAAGTGGAGGGGCTGGTGGAGGCTGATTGATATATACCCAAATAAACCAATATAGATCAAAGGTGGAGATAAGCCTGGAAGAATTGCTCGGAGCCGTCATATCTGCGTCTGCCGCCACTCTCTCTCTCTCTCTCTCTCTCGCTCTCTCTCTCTTCCCTCTTTCTGTCACGGCTCGGCCAGAAAAACAGAAGTCAGGAGGTGTGAGGGATGTTTGAAACACCAGTGGCATCCGGTCCCTGTCCGGACTTGAGCTTTACACCTGATTGGTTACAGGAGGCCAACAGATGGGTACAGATGAAATGAGACGGAAGACAAATGGAATGGCGAGGGGGAAGAGAAGATAAGAGGAGGAGGAGAGGAGGAGGAGCTGCCAATTCTCAAACAAAAGCTCATGCCTCTTATCCTCACATCTTATCTCGATGGGGCTTATCTCCAATCATCTAAATACTCAGGGATTACTCCATCAGCTCCAAAAGACCCCGCTTCCTCTCACATGTGTGAGTGTGACGCTGAAAAAGACAAATGTGTGTAACTCACAGAGGAATTTTACTGGAATCCACATGACCTACAGTGGGAGTCGAACGTCCTTGACTTTCATTCTATCTGACTCCCGACACGTCTCAAAGTGTTTCTCATGGGATTAGGATTCTTGCATCTCGACCGGTTTCTCCAACCGGTGAACAAACTTTTTTTTTCTCCTGGAGCTCTTGTTTGGTGAATACCCGAAACCCAGCCGAGCTGCGGGGGTGAGGCGTGTCCAGGCAAGTGGGCTCAGGGTGACAGGGCGGAGGAGGACTGATGGATGGATGGATGGACTGATGGTGTGTGTGGGGCTGGGGCGGAGGAGGAGCCATTGTTTGAGCTGGTGTAAAGAGGGGACTAAATCAGAGTAAACTATAGATAACAATTGTTTCATTATCACGTAATCCGCTGATTATTTTTTCTTCTTTCTTTCTTCTTCACGTGACTGGTTTGGTCTGATCATCATTCCAGAAATATAGACGTACTCGCTTACAAGTATATATAAAAGAAAAAGAAGTGGTAATTTTGCCTGAAAATCGACCTAAAGGAAGGGATCAATTATTAAAATATTTGATGAATTTTGTATTGATTGGCGAATCATCAAAAGAACAGATGTGTGTGGGATTCAGGCCAGTGGCTAAACAAAAGAGGAGAAGATTAAAAAAACAACCTTTGACTGCAGGAGTTATGATGGAGCTGAAACTGATAATTAAAGGTAAAAGTCTCCAAATGAACCAAATTACAAAGACTCATAAACTAACCCTAACCCTTTTTTATCAAGATCCATAAATTGTTTTCTTAGAAATCAAGGAAAATGGTGGAAAACCTTTCAATGTAAGAAAGTGAAAAAAATAACACTTCATGGATCTGCACTGTGATCCGGACCAACAACAAAATGAAACTTCCTCTTCCCTGGACCAGATCACTTCCTTCCACCAAGTATCATGGAAATCCATCCAGTGGTTTTTGCGTAATCTTGCCTATAAACAATGGACAGGGTTGAAAACGTTAAAATTAAGTAAATAGAAACAGAATTTTGGATACGGTAAATAATTGTTATTTTTTTACTTAGATTCTATACATTTTCGTGAGGTGGAGCTGGATTCTTTTGAAATACACATTTAAAATCATACTTTTAAAGCTTCTATCAGAATCTCAGCAGGAGTCAATTCACTAGTTGTGAAGCTTGTGTACGTATCCAATGATCTTCCTCCACAGACAGAGTTCCACTTTCCAGAGAACTTTAAGAACTTCTTTTCCACGTTTAAATTTGAAGGTGCATTTCAATTTGTTGAAAAACTATTTAACCCCAGGGTTCATTTTACTATAAGATCAAAAATGTTCAAACTTTCAATTTCTTTCCAGATGTTTGTTTCCTCAAGGGACAAAAGCTATATTTTATAATGCATGATGGCTTTTAATTCTAATTCCTCCTCCTCCTCATCGGTATGAAAGGATCCCCGTCCACAGAGTCAGGAGCAGTTTAGAGTATGTGACAGGAATGTAATTCCTCATTCCGATAAGCCCTGAGATGATCACAGTCATGTTGGCTCAAGTCACGGAGTCATCACCGTGGTTGAACGTGACTCGACTGACTCATGTTTAAACCAGCTGCTGAATAAACAACCTTGACCACAGTTAACATGAACATCCAGTGTTTGCTCAAACTGTCGCTCATGTGCGACTGCTGCTCATTAGTGGCTTCTCCTCTTCTTCTTTTTTTTTGTTGAGCACCTTTTTTGAAATCCAACCCTTCATTTGTTTTCATTTCTTCACCTTTTCATCCACCTCTTCCTCCGGTGTTTGGCAGTAAATATGAGACTTCAGAGAACACAAACTTCTCCATGGAGAGGCTCTTCCACGAACAATAACAGGCTGTGACCCGGGGAAGCGCTCGCTAGCTGTCCAGGCCCGTTAGCACGCCGCGCACACACACACACACACACACACATCTGTGTATGATGAAGTGGTCATCCAGTAAAATTGGATGAGGCTTTAAAGACATTCCTCCATTTTACGGCCGAGGAGGTGAGCGTCTCGAGTGTTACCGACCTGACACCACTTCCCCCCCCCCGGACCCCCGAGATCACAGCCGCTCCGCCAGGCCAAACAAACAAACAACCAAACAAACAAACAAACAACACAAATAATGCAGAAGTAATTGACATTCCTGATGAGGTGGGACACAACCCCCTCCTCCCCCTTAGGGTTTAAATGTGTTTGTTTGTGTGTCTGACAGATCCGAACATCACTCATTGCACGGCTCACTGCATTAACTCGCTAATCAGATTGTAGTTGGAGGACTTAAATCCAGAGTTGACTTGAAGTGAATGAAGTTCCAACTGCTGCTGCAACTTATCCATAATATTCATCTACTGATTCCACAAACGTCTGTGATCTCATATCTCACAGAACCACACTCTCATCGACTTATCAAACACTATTCACTCGTGTATTGTTAAAGGCCCAGGACACGTGATTGGCTCAATATTAATTAAATGTGAATAAACAGGTGGAGAGCATGTCTTCTCATAGGTCCTCAGATGAACTAAAGCAGTGGTCATCATATTGATAATCTGATCAGTTTTATTCATCATGTTGGATTGACACACTCACTCTAGTCCGGGTGCTGACCTCCATCATGGCAGCCACATCCATAGAATCACTTCCTCTTTAAGAAAGTTGTCTTAAAGTAAAAGCATAATAAGCGTTTGTTTATAATGCTTAAATATCGAGCTCAACTGCAGACCTTTTATTTTGAAAAGTAGGACGAACACAGAGTTTTCTAATTTCACTCAACACAGTAGAAAAGAAGCTCTGCACACAACATCCAACACACACACAAACACACACACACTCATTTCATTAAAATCTTTCTATCTATCTATCTATCTATCTATCTATCTATCTATCTATCTATCTATCTATCTATCTATCTATCTATCTATCTATCTATCTATCTATCTATCTATCTATCTATCTATCTATCTATCTATCTATCTATCTATCTATCTATCTATCTATCTATCTATCTATCTATCTATCTATTTTATCTTCTTATTAAATTAAACTCATAACCACGGAGTGAAGGCCTGACGTCTTTAAGGGCTTCCGGGTGTTTGCTCTTTTTTACACTTAGTGATGGGAACCGCTCCGGTAGAGACGAAACCCTGAGTGAGTGACAGCTGAAAGCTGCAATTGAAAACACGGCCTAATTGCTTTGCGTAAACAACTTTCTATATTATCTAACTCTTCCTGTGTCTTAAAGGCCGACGAAAGAAGGGATTAAAGAGGGCGGGTGACAACAAACTATTCCTGAGTCATCCCAAAAGAAACCAGGTCAAAGTTAAAAGTGACTCAACTTTGAGCGTGGAGTTGTGAAATCAGAGAAGCGCAGAACACCCAAGGTGACAGCGTCTTTCTGTTTGACATTGTCGAGCTGTGGCCGGCGACTTTCTGCTGTCGCCACAGCTACGATAGAATAATTCTGTCGCTTCTAGAAAGTGACAATCTGATGTTCACTCAGGGCTTTAATACACGTGGCACTGGTTTTCATGTGTTCAACCGAGTGTGCAAAGAGAGAAGAACCAGAGTTAGCTGTGATTTTCCAATGCTATTCAATACATCCTGGTACTTTTGTAGAATTTATAAGACATAAAAATAGAATTAACGGGTTACTAAAGAAAATAATAAAAGATGGAAATTCACCACCGCTCACTGACATGACTTCACCTCAATGTGAGTCTTATTAATAGGCAACAGCTGGTTTTGCCTCTGAGATAAATATACATAAACACTCAATTTTAAGATTCATATGTGTGTTGCGTGTTTTTTAAATGATCTTAGCACATATTACTTCAAATTCTTTCTTTCTTTTGATCATATGCAAAATGACTCAATAGAAAAAAGGTTCTAACTCTGTTAACCTGCAATGTAAAACAGTAATGCTCTAATCGAATGAGAGCAGTCAACAGTGTAACGGTCTTTGTCACGATGCATACTAAACACGGATCCTATACCTCGAATATGAGTATTGATTATGCTCAGTCAATAAATAAACAGATGTCGATATAAGTTTGATTTGCATACAGGCTGCTCGCGCAAGATCGATACCTGCATAAGCTCTCGTATGCAAATGGAAATCCTTTGAGCGAACGAGTGGTCGGTCGCTCAGAAACTGTAAAAAGAACTGGAAATGGAAGATGGGACGGACGGACAGAGAGAGTGACGGACGGACAGAGAGTGACTGACAGCTCTCTGCCGGGCCACATTCCTCCTGTGGTGAGTCATGGCATGCTGCAGATCAGACACCACTTTCTCAGCCGGCTCTTAGTGAGTGGGTAATCTGGAGTGTCACACACCCTCTCCAGTCCTGGGCCAAGCTATCCAAACAGCGCCGGCAAGCAAAGGGGAGGAAATTGAATCCCCCCCCCCGCTCCTCAAAGACATGCCTCCAAATCCCCATCAACAGGAGCTTAGAGAGCCTGCAGTCCATCAAGCCTCATCTGCCACGGTGGTCCGGACCAATCAGGTTCCTCCTTTCGCACACACACACTGCGATGGCACGCATGAGCGCACAGTCCAAATTGTCAGATATGCATGCGGCAAACAGGGACGATCGCTCATGCACAAACAGATAAATACGCACACAATCGGACAAACGAATACACACACACACACACACACACACACACACAAACAGCCCTCGCCCCTCCTCTCAGCGCCCACCTTAGTATCAACAATCAACAATCTGAGGCATTGTGGAGCCTGTGATCCTGTGACCTCTGACCCCTGGAGTTAACCCCCAGAGCGGCCAGTGCTGAGAGGTGAACCAGGAGGCTCATTGAGAGGCGGTGGAGTTCCCATGAGAACGAGGAGCAGGGGCGGGTTCAGAGATCCCAGACCGCGGCGATGATGATGGCGACGAAGGGTTGGAAGCGGACTTCGGTGTAGGGACAAGTTGTTAGGTGTGTGTATGTGTGTGTGTGTGTGTGTGTGAGTTCAGAATGTAAACGGCAGCGATTTTAAATAAATCTGTAAAAACGGCCTGGATTGAAAATAAAATAAAAAGCGTTCCCAGGTTCACATCCCGTCCCCGACGCCTCAAAGACAGGCGCCTCCCGAGCATCGTGAGTAAGACAAAGCAGAAAATGAAGTAACCTGAGAAAAAGAAGAAAAAAAATTTGACTAAAACTCCTTGTGCCAGATTTAACCCCTCCTTCATTACTGTGTTGACAGTCTAACACACAACAGCTGCTCCCGGCAGCACCAGCACCACCTCTTCAGAGCACTATCCCAGCTGCAACACCTCTCTCTGGGCATCCAGGTCAGTGACCCCGGGCCCTCCCCAAGTGTCAAAGGGTTTTGCATTTAAAGGACCAAAATACCCTTTCAATAAATGGAAACAGGTCACGAAGCTCTGCTGACCAGAGGAGCCAGAGGAGCAAACACTGCTCTCACAGTTCATCCAAGACTTTCTACATTTTCTAGTTGGAAATATTGGCATTCAGGGTTCTGCAGAGTTTTGACTATTTTAAATCTTCCGATAAGATTACGAAGCTCTTACTTGTTTTGATTCCTTCATTTCTAATCCACTGCTACAAGTCAGCTCGCAGTGAATCTAGCTTCTCCTTGATTTCCAGGGACTTTATACCAAGAGGCCAGAGTCTGCTGAGCGTCTCACTCGGACATTGGCATTAACACATGCACCTTCTCTAGAGAAACACAAAGGAACTGCAGAGTTCAGTGCACGTCTGAAAGCAGCTATAGTCAAAGCACTTATAGGTTCTTTAGAGTTCATATAGCACATCTATTTACCACGCTTATAAGAATAGAAATGTGAAGTAATTTGATATGCATGGATACAAACAACAAAGCCCTTCAAACAAAACTTTATTTCTCTTTCTATTCTAGTAATTTATTGGTTAATGGTTCATTCATGCGATTACCCAAGCAGCCAATCATGGGGCAGCAAGTCAGGAGGCTGCTCTGGACGCGGACTCACCGCCACTGACCAGTTAAAGACTGGAAAACGGAGCCTGGTCTGATGAATGTAGATTCCTGCTGAGGCTGCAGATGGCAGAGTCAGGATTTGGCACCAACAGCGTGAATCCAATGGACCTAAACTGTCCCGTGTCAACAGGTAGGGATGGTGTAATGGTGTGGGAAGTGAATTATAGGCACACGTTGGACCCTGACCAGCCAAACATCATTTGAATGGCACGACGTTAATGTTGCTGCTGACAATCCAATGGGCAAAATCCACCATCTGCTGATCCACTCTACTTCCAGCACGACAATGCACCGTGTCACAAAGCAGGAGTCGTCTCAAACTGGTTTTCAAGAATATGACGATGAGCTCATCCAATAATAACACCGTCAGGATGTGGTAGAGCAGGAGCCCGGCAGCGTGAACGTGCATCTGGCAAATCTGCATTGATGATGTAATCCTGTCAATGTCACACAGAATCATGAAGGAATGTCTCCCACGTCTTGGTGGTATGGATTCCAGAGAAGAAGTACGACTGTTCTGACAACCGAGGGCGGCCCTACCCAGTTCCAGAGCGAGCACCGGCACCTTATAGAGGTACGGAAGTGCATTATTATAGACACGTGGAAGTCGGAAGAGAGCCAAAGCGCCCGCAGCCTTTAGATCAATCATTTTGCACGCACACGGACACGGACACACTTTCTAACAGCAGTCTATATCCTGTGAGGCGGTGCTCCAACGACCTCCAAACAATGTATCCTTTAGATAAGGATCTGATCACTGTGTGTGTGTGTGTGGGTGTGTGTGTGTGTGTGTTTGGAGTCTGTGTGTGCGTGCAATGTTGGCTATAATCGCCAGTATTCATGCTGCAGAGGGCTCCCAGCGTTTCTACAGCTGTCGCCTCTTGTACTCACTGACCTCCACCAACAGGTCCCGAGGCCATCGGGCCTTATGGCCGCCACTCAGACCCTCCACTGTCTGAGCGGAGCGGTGGAGCCATGCAGGCTCTCCAGCAAATCGGGAGAACCTTCGAGGTCCATGCAAACTTTTCACAGTCCTGACCTTAGAGATCCCAGGGTAAAAACACACATAGACACAGTTGTGCACATACCATGAGACAGGATTAGACACAGTCAGTCCTCGCTCTGGAATAAGGAGGACGAAAAGCTGTTTTTAGAAGGATAGAGTTTTACCCAGATGTTTTGAGGAGGGGCTGAATGTGAGAACACAAATGTTAAATACACCGGACATTTTTCCGAAACTTTTCCTGCCAGCCCTCAGGTAGAAAGTCAGACTGAAGCCATGTGGGAATACGACTGGAAAATGTACAAGACTGCGCACGTTTGATACTTTTTATTAGATATAATGATAAACTAAAACCTGTAATTTAATCTATAAGAGTGCTTTATTAGTCACCAGCTTTATTTCGGGAATTGTTATCAGCAATAAATCTGTGGTGTGAACTCTGTGATCACTTTCTTATCTTCTTAGAATGTATTTTTTTTGTTTTGTATCACAGCAACACATTTGGGTTTTTCCAAATTCCATCTCATCCCCGCACGTCTTCGTTAGTTCTGGATTCATTCAGAGACAACATCTGATTACACTTGTCACAGAAAGCCACAGACACAAACACACACATCCACTCGTGCCTTCAGTGGATCGCTGCCCACTTCCCATGGACACACTCACAAGTCTTTATTCGTCTGGTAATGGCCGTCGGGCAGAGTTCCGGAGGCCTCAGAAAGATAGACCCTCTTTCTGTGGACCCTCATCCAGTCACATGAGCCTCACGAGTGTGTGCATCTCCGCCAACCAAACAATGCGCACACACACAGACACAGTGTGATACCCATCACTAGTGGAATTCATATCTCCCAGCTCCCGGGTCTGCATTAAGTGCAAATGTTCACTATTGGAATCATGTGCCTGCGGATAAGCTCGGGAGCCGAGCGGCGGAAGCACATCTCGTCCCTCTCCGGTTCCAGCAGGGGTCAACTTAAGTAGAGAAAGAAAACCATCTCAGGAAAGGGTCATCAACGCTGGCACAGACGCTCCTCTGTTCTCCATCTCCTCTCCCCCCCCCTCTAAGGTCCCTCGTCCATGTACACATGCAGACACACAGCTCTGTCAATCCGTGATGGATGTTCACTTCACAAATGTGAGGATATGAAGTCTGGGGGATTCCCGTTTCCCAGAGGCCTTTGGGTGGCTTCGGCGGGAGAGAGGACATCTGTTACGTAAACAAAGCCGGCTGCACTTCCTGCGCGGCCAGAGAGAGAGAGAGAGAGAGACGGAGAGAGAGAGAGAGAGAGAGTCGAGCAATGCTTTATCTCATTTCTGAGACAAAACACGGATCATGGAGGAGGACACGGGAAGAGCAGGGGCAGGAGCAGCGGGGGTGGCAGAGGAAGAGCCCTTTCCCTCTCAGCTGCGCCTCCACTTCCTGCTCGGGGAGGAAGTCCCTCGTTGGGCGTGCAGTGATCTCATCCTCGGTTGCGAGGAGCTTCCGTCCTGACCGGCGGCGGCGCTTTGAAGCGGCAGCCATAGGAGGCGAATGGTGGAGCAAGACGCACACACACAAACACACACACACACGCCTTGCCTGATTATTGCAGTGGAAAACATACATACACCCACACAGCCGGTCGGACAGGAAACAGTGCTGCATGGAACAAACAAGCACTTCCTGTGTGCGCTGGGGCCCGTTCACAGAGCGGGGTCCAATCAGAATCCAATGTCCTGTCCACTGCATCATTATCACCATCATTCAGGGGGCATTACTGCTCATTTGCTAATAGCCACAAGGCCTCATTTATGCTCACACAACCCTGAACACCCACAGCAGCCCCCTTCACCGATGACCCGAGTTTAGACATGTTTCTTTTTGCGGAAGTCCGGTTTCCTTTAAAAGTTTCGACCACTAATTGAAATACATTAGGCCTAAATTGCCTCTTTTTTCCTTTCACTCGTCATGTTGACAGACGACCCAATATTTAAGTTTGCCTGTGTAATTTGTTGTAGGAATACCGAGGCGGCGAGGCAATGTGGCTCAGGGGGCCGAGGGGCTGTTGGTTTACAGTACCATTACATTGAGAGATGGCAGGAACAGAGCGGCCATTATGTTCCTGGTTCACCGGCCGGTCAACCCTGGACTCCACAGGATCTGAAGATGGTCCAAATCACCAGGGCCTGGCTTGTTTTAACTGCAGGAGTTTAAATGTTATAACGTGTGAACTATTCCTCCAAGAAGGACACTACAAGAAGGATGTATTACAAGTCTAATGTTGCGGCTGAGGTGATGTCCAACAAAGTTATGACAACACATAATCTGTTAGTTTAAGTCTCCTCTTCCTCCTCCTCCTCTTCTTCTTTTCTGATGAATGATTGAAGCTGGCACTAATGAACCATGTTTCCTGTGGCTGCTGGACAATAAAAGCCTCCCTCTGTTTTGCTGCTTCAATCCTT
Source organism: Pseudopleuronectes americanus (assembly GCA_038501795.1). NCBI lineage: Eukaryota > Metazoa > Chordata > Actinopteri > Pleuronectiformes > Pleuronectidae > Pseudopleuronectes > Pseudopleuronectes americanus. The sequence continues at coordinate 15,433,509 of CM076734.1, read as the reverse complement.
TTATTGTGAAGCAGTGGCAGTGACGAATGGCAATTTGATCAAATTGTGCTGCATCTTTGAATCTCTTCCTCAAAGATATTTGGTCTATTGACTATTGTATATAGTGAGTATAAGGATTAGGTTATTAAGATAGTAGCAGAGCACATACCTCCGCCAACACATACTTTATATTTTATATTTAATTCACTAGATCAAGATTTTGATTTGGATCTGCACAAAATTACATGAAGATCTATGATTTATTCTCAGAGAAATAACATTTCACAATGTTCAAGAAAGAAAAACTCCTGCATCTGCCCCCTGATCTGGATCTGCACCAAACTTGAATAGGTCATTCCTCTGGTCACTCCCCAACCCATCACAGGATTTCATGGAATCCAGCTCAGTAGTTTTACTGTAATGTCTTACTTATTTAAATATTATTTTCTGGAAAATTGTAAAGACACAGACAACATGTGGAAGCAGGAGGAGGTGATGACACAATCACAGGGTTTACTCGTCTTGATCCAGTCGACCAAGATGCCCCTGCTGTGTTATTGTGTAACTTTTAGAAAAATATGTATTTAATCCCACTGACACGTCCTCGGTTCTATTCCAACAGTAGCAGAGAAAGCACAAGTTCCATTAAACAAACCCCAACACAAACTCACACACACAGACACACTCTTTCCAAATCACTGAGTCACTTTTCAAACAAATGATACCTGTGAAAACACTTCACTGTTTGCCTCCCAGCCCCCTTCTCTCTCCCTCTGTCTCTTTCTTTTCTCTTTGTGTGTGTCTGTGTGTGTCTGTGTGTCTGTGTGTGTGTTTGGACCAGGAAGCAGCCTCCTTATCTGAACACACAACCCCGGTGGACGGCAGGGCAGCCCTGTGGAAGCTCAACTCTGGGTAAACTTTGCCTTAACTTTGAAGCTGGCCGTGTGAGTGCTTGTGCTCGGGGCTGCCCCGAGCACTCAGTGCTGGTGGCTCTCCAAAGAGGAGGTCAATGGGACAGGTAAACAGGAAGTGCCCGCGCTGGGATTGACAGCGTGTTTAGACACAAAGAGATGGATGTGTGGGGAACACTGAGTCACTGACAAATGACCACTCGCCAGCCGGATTTAGAATAAAGATGCTGCAGGGCAAACTGTTGCTTTCTTCCTCCATTTTCCTCTTTATTTTCATTCATCCTTGTCGTCTCCATGTGTCGTGTTTATCCAGGGAGTAAGAGGGTTGTGAGGCATAACCAGAACCCGATGTGTGTATCCACCACCATGAGTGCCCAAGCCGTTTTCTTCAGTCAGAAGAGCCTTGTGCATATCCTCATATCCATCTGGCTGTTGGGACACATAGTAAAATGCTGAATGTTTTTACACCGTCCAGTTTGTCTCCCAAGGGGGAACCATTTGTTTGTGACACAGCACTCGGACCCGGCAGGGGAAGAGCTTCCGGCAATCCAGAGACAAATATTATAAATAGTGTCACGACGTTGAACTTGTGGAGGAGAGCGGATCCCTCCATCTCCTCAGCTGCTCTTCTCTCTCCTGGTCTCCATCACTCAGGTTTCCCCCAGTACACAGTTCTGTCTCAGTTTCACTCCCAGTTCCATTGTTCCCATGATGCTGAGGCTGCTCGTGGGCCAACGGCAGCCTGGGTGGCGGACCGAGGTTCTGGGGCTGCAGCTCGCTCATGCTAATCATGTTGATTGTTGCGATTACCGTCCATTCCAGTGTCACGCCGCAACTTGCTGACCTGGATCTGACAGGAAGTCCCGGTTGCCATAGGCGATCCGTCTTCCTGTTCTCCTCCGTCCAAGTCCTCGCCACCCACCCCTTCGCTCCCCCCATCCTCCTCCTCCTCCTCCTTTCATTCTTCCACTCAAGCAGAGTCGGTCCCCAAGGTAACTTAGGAACTGTTTCCTCATCCCGTTGCCAAGCAAGTCATGACCAAGAGGTTTACTAGAATCTCACACACACACACACACACACACACACACACACACGCACACACACTCTAATTGTGCGTCTACATTTCCCTTTTCGGCCGACTTCCTCTTTTTCATTAAAGGCTGGCAGTGGGATAAAGTTTTTCCCGCTACTGTGTGGCCAGCAGGCGTGCAGATGTTTCTGCCTCGCTCCTTCCTCGCCCATATGTTTATCAGATCAGCGTGCAGTTTCATAATCTACATCATAAGCACCGAGCAGATAACCAAGCCTTTGATTCGGGCCCGATTTCCCCCTTATCCCCCCGTGTTAAATTTAGCACAGCGATTACTGAGTGTGATTGCGGGTCTCTGCGGCCTTATGTAAATCATGTGGGACCCACACACAGAGAGGACGTGAGCTTGCATGGTCGGGGACAAATAAGAATGAGATTCTAAATGTTACCTCACCTCACCTCACAGTCGGGGGTACTGAGGCCGAAACCGTTTGACTGGGACACATCTTATCAAGGCTCTTTCCCAATTAAGCATCATCAGAGGCATTTCTGATTCCTGGCACCAGTAGACCTCCACCAGTGTGGCTTGTTACAGTCGATCCAACCTCACATGTCTGCAGCCGAGGCCACAGATCATCATAGTGTTACTGTCACAACTCGCTCCTGCCGCCCTAATGAGGGTAAATCTTACGGTGCCCTCTGACGAAACAGCAAACAAAGGAGGTGGAATGAGTCTCGTTAAGCAGTGTTTACCCCGGCGAGGGATTGCTGAACGTGCACCTTCTTCTTCTGCAAACGCCCTGACGCTCATTCGTTACAAACCGTTCCCACCTAAGGGGCTGCGCTGGATAATCACAGTCTCCCAAAACGGTGCAGATCCATCAGGCTTTCGACAGAGTCCTGGGACACTCCAACTCGAAACTGCCAGACAAAAACACTAATTACCAAGTTATTTAAAGTTCACAGACATCTGTGCGTGATCAGTGTGATTAAGTCTGAGACTGATTGTAGATATGCATGGTAATATATCTATGTATGTCCTGCTTTTTGCCATCAGGGCCCCTCGGCTTTCAAAAGACATACCTGAGAAGATAAGACTGAGAGACGTCTTTTAAATCACTTCTTAAAACCCATTTTATCGACACACACACACCTGAATTCAAAAGAAAAAGAGAAGAACATGATGCATTTCGAGAATGATCAGCATCACTGTGGCCTCCTGTGATCCTGGAGGTGACAGCTGCTCCGTTCAGCCGATTCATTCTGGTCCAGGTACAGGCCGAAGCACAACGGATGTTTCTTTCCACCGCTCATTTCCTGCGGAGAGGGAGACGAATTATAGATGCGTTTCCCTCGTGAGCGTCTGGAAAATAGAAAAATCAAAGCTGGTTAATCAAAAGCTCGTACAAAAAACAGAGGGGATGTAAGGCGGGGGTGGTGGTGGGGGGGGCACAGACATGATGAGGAGGACGAGGGCAGCAGTCGTTCAAGAGAGAGAAACCCCCCCGGAGGAAACGCTGGCGTGACCTCACACCAGAGGAATGTAAGATGCGGCTTAATTGATTAGAGGACCACATGATGGAGGTCTTGAGAGAAGAGAGGGAGGGAGGGAGGGGGGAAGAGGGGGGGCGTGGCATGCCACTTTTCTTTCTTTAGGAGGAGGGTGGAGGAGGAGGAGGAGGATGGGGGGGGGGTGTTGACCTTGCAGGGGGCGCAAAGGTCATGGGCCTGTAGGCTACTGGTCCCTGTCAGGAATTCATCCTCAAAGACCCTCCATTCTAATAGATTTCACATCAATTGACAGCTAAGCATGATCAATGATGATGGGGGAGGGGGGGGGGTGGCTGCAGGGACACTGTGTCCCTGTGGACGCACACAGTCGTCCCCCCGTCCCTCGGTTTCACATAAATCTCTTACACTTCTCCTCTCAGTCCATTTCTGTCCCTCTTTTTCAATCCCCCCTCCCCGATAAGAGATTTCAGCTTTACACTTTGGACGGTGACACGTCTGTGATCGCCACAGACACTAATTCATACGCAGACACACACGTACGCAGACACACACACAGACACACACACACGCAGAGACGGAACAGATGGAGCGGCATGGTCTGTCTGGCAGATTACCTTGTTGGTGGTCAGCCTGAAGCCGATGCCCACTGCTGTTCTCCCTTTGACACCAACAACCCCGCCCTTTGTGGCAAAAATCAATGTCACAACTTAACGCGTGCACACACAAACAGACACACACAGACACACAGACATGATGTTCTATCTCGTGCTCACGTATCCTGCAGGATTTATTTATATCCACAGCTTTGGGTTTGACCTCCGAAATCATCAAAACGCACCTTCAGAATCAGAAGCGGCTAAATATAAAGTGATTTGCATAAGTTTTCACAGACGAAAGGATTCAATCTTAGGAATTTTTGACATTATTGGGGCTTCGCATCTTCTTTCTCTGGGCGATACTTTTCTTTTTTTCCACTTGATGTGTCAGGCCGTCGGATTTCTTTGTGCATTTTTTTTCTTGAGAGAAAGCTCGGGGGACAGCGATGGGAGGGAGGGGAGAAGTGAGCAGCAGAGAGAGAGAGAGGGAGGCTGCCACATGCTTGTCAATACTCCAATCAAAGCCAAGTCCCCAGAGACGGTCAGGGGGGGGGGACGAGGGAGCATCTCTATGACAACCCCCGGACCCCCAAAAACTCAGGACTTCAAAGGTGGAGGGGGCCGTCCCATTGAGCAAGTGGGAGACCACCTCCTGTAGTCATTTACATCTCATTAGGATGTAACTGCATTTTAACAATGAGGAGTTTGTACACACACACACACACACCACACACAAACACACACACATGTTTCATAATGTGAAGATGCATCGGTATGTTCCGCTGCGAGACATTCACGACTGGTTTTACTGGGTTATTACATTAGACACAACTCATTGATTCGGGTAATCAACCTCTTCTTCTGTCCTATTTTCCACATGTGTAATGTCTGCGTGTTTGGTTTCATGACTTCATAACGCAGAACGAGTGACACCTCACGACGTACAGTGTTTATTAACTAGCAAACTGTCTGTTAAGTCAATATAGATTCAGCCAATGCGAGTCTATGCAAACAGAGTTTTCTTTAGGATTTTCCAGTTTTCCAGAACTTTACCTGCTGGGCCCCCTCGTAAAATATCTATAAAGTGTCGATGTGAGAGTTCAGTTGGTAAGATGCTCACAGACATCCCAGTGAGCGAGTGGGCGATGCGGATGTAAAACTGGAATTGAGAAGAAAACAAAAGAGAGAAGCCTTTCACACGAAGGACGCTGACGAAATCGGGAGATTTTGGAGATAAGAGCCACAGTGGAATCTACAGTGTCACCTCCTACATGCTCCACCATGCAGGCACCAGCCCTCACCTCCATGTTCCAGGTGTCACGATCGGCATCGACCATCACTCTGTTGTGTTTGAGCCATGGCTGTGACAGTGAAGCAGGGAGCTGATCACCAGGACCCGGAAACTGAGGCAGCTAAGTGGAATCCAGCCCTCATGAATTAATGATGAGGTGTCAAAATATCTGTTACACAATATACTATTATACAATATGAAATATTACAACGGTGTACACAGTGGGGGAAGGGCAGTACATTTTCTGTTTTGATAGTTATATATCTCACAGTTGATTACTATATTGACTATATTATAATGATAAGTAATAACTATACACCTATTTTTCCTGCTACGTTATACTTCTACGCCTTTACATAAAGTTAATACAATTAAATGTATAATTATGTATTATGTGGTTTTTTTAATATAGTTAATATAGAACTATATGGATCCTTAAGGGGGATTTACAAGATGTTTTTACAAGATAATTGAACTTAGACAAATCTTTAATTCCTGCAATATTAAATTTTTGTAATGATTTTAATCCAATTGCATCATAATTAGTCTGTAATGGTTTTAACATTTGGTAAATATATGTGTAGAAACTTTTATACTTTTATTTAAGTAAACCTTAGTAGAAGATGTAAAGTTCTTCCTCCCCCACTGATCATACGACTACACAGCCGTACCTTTCTGACATAAATCTACAAAGCATATACGTACACATTAACACACCAAAAGAGAGAGACACACACACACACACACACACAACACAACACACAAAGAAATTTGGGTCATGTATGCAGTGTCAACAGATGTGACACGTCTTTCTGGGGCAAAAGTTATGAGCGGAACCTGCAGCTCTGAATACCACGGGAGGGCCCAGCAGCAGGAAAGAATCACTCATCACAGACACAAATGGATCCTTCGCCCCACTGATGGCCAAATGCTGTTAGGACGGCCATTTTCCTCTGCACCGCCGGCTTCCTGTCTGGGCCAGGCTTCAGCAAATCACCATGATATGATTAAAACGGTGCCAACGACACCACTTCCTGTCAACACAAAACATTCACTCTCAAATTTACGGCCTCGGTTTCCGTTCCCCTCGCCTCGACAGCGAATGATTGTCGCTGCAGGATTGAATGAACTTCTCCTCTCTCCTCTCCTCTCTTCACCTCCTCTCCTCTCTTCCTCCTCTTCTCTCCTCCTCTCGTAAGTCATGCTAATCTGACTGGAGTGGACTGACAGGACGGAGCACGTTGGCAGGAAGTGAAACGTTCCTTGTTCTTTCTCCTCCGAACTGCACGTTGATGATGTCAGGGGTGATATATCGACCGAGAGGCTGGGAACCCAACCCTAAAGGAGGAATGTATCTCGACACACACATACAGGCACACACAAATGCACACACTTCAACACACACACACACACACACTGAAGGCCTCTCCTGCCGGAGGTGCTGAAATGCTTGTAAGTCTTGAAATGCCAGTTGAGACGCCGAGCTCCCCTTTCACACACCGTTCGGCCCGAGACAAGAGGGCTGACAAATGGATGCGTTGAAACATATTAACCATCTCCCTTTGTGAGCAGACAAACATTTAGTCTGGCTAATGACCCCTGAGGATCAAAACAAATGCAGGGAGATAAAGACGGGCTGGGGGGAAGGAGGAGGAGAGGAGGGGGGGGGACGGGTTGGACGCTAAAAAGAGCTCATTGACCTCCAGGAGGGCTTCACAGGGTTCACTGGGGCCAAGGGCTTGTTTGGTTATGTGGGTTATGGGAACACATGTAAATTAAAGGAAGTGGAAGAATGAAATACCTGCTCCTGCACGTGAGGGCGGCGTGACGGAACGTACTGTCCTCATCTGTGTGTGTGTGTGTAATGTGTGTGTGTGTGTGTGTGTGTGTAGGGGGAGTGAAGACAACTCCAAACAAAGACCTCAGGTATCACAGTCTCCATCAGTGTTCATCACAATAAACAAGTCACTTAGCATAACACCGTGTCACTCCTTTTCTTCCCCTCTAACCCACATCGCGCCCGTCATGTTATGATTAGAGAAAGAGAAGAAGAAGAAGAAAAAAAGAAAAGCATTATGTGTTATCTGCTATCAGGGGCCTCTATCAAAACTAAGCAGCAGCTGCACTAACCAGTTAGGGGAGGTCACCGGCTCAGGCATGAAACAGACGCGCCACTTACAACATTACTCTTCCTCCGTGTTCGCTTTCAACACGGAAAAAAAAATCGTCAGCGTCTCTGTTGAAATGATGGGACGCACTGATGGAGGCTGTTTCTGCAAAACTTAGATATTTATTTATGTAGGAGGGAATTATCGTTATCTCACCTTGCAACAGCTTTCGCTCTAAGAGCCCCCGAGTTATAGGAAGTGGCTTCCAATGAACTTAGACAAACTGATTCTGCAGCTTCCCCTTAATGCCTTCTCAAGAAGTTTGTGTTAGAATAAAAAACTAAATTAAAGTTCTGCGATTCTTTGCACTTTTACTGTGAAGACAACTTGCTAAACAGGAAGTTATTCTATCAATGTTTGCTAGATAGGCGTTCTTCAGACAGAAAGAAGAACAGACATTTGTGGATTTGTGGGTTTTGATACAAATACATTCATACACAAAATCTCTATGCTAAATAATGTGACCCCCATTTCCCCCACAAAACCTGTGAAACCATCAAGTTCAACTTAGGCTGTTGTATTTGGTTGAACGGAGGGGGCAATGGAAGTATGGTTAAAATGTATGTTCAACTTTATGTCACAGAAAATAGGGCAGACACTGAAGAATGTAGTTCCACGTAAGCTGTCACTCAAAAAGTTGTGCAAATATGTTGAGGACTGAGGCCGCCACTTAGAGCTGCAGCACCAGACAAACTAACTTCACGCAGACATAACAAAGTAAAAGGAGTTGAAGTAATTGGACTTTCATTGGCACGATTGATGGACGGACGCTTTAAGTCTTATTGGAGCAGAATGGTTTATTTATTGGGCTCTGGCTCCGCGGCCTGTGTAACTCACCCTCACATCAACATCAGTCAAGTTAGGCTTCCTTCCCCTAATTCACAGCCCTGCAAACTCACCGAGGAGCAACAATAGGCCTGTAAAGCTGTCAGGGCAACGCACAATTTACGTGGGACACTTTTAAACAGCAGGAGCAAACGTTCCTCCCATGGGGCGAGTCAGGAGGGGTTTTCTGAGAAGGGGTGAGGGAGAGAGAGAGGATGCATATTTTATTCATTGTGACTTGCCGTGCTGGGACTTCTGGATCAGCAGTCCTCTCCTCAGGGCAGAGGTCACTGTTTCATTTCAAAACAAAAAAACAACAATGAACTACTGTGGTACAAAAACAACTAACTTAACTGGATTCATGGTTGTTGCTCGGTGCTCCTGCTGCTGGCTGCTGCTCTTTATCCTGCATGGTGCTATCGCTCTGCAGCTAATTCACAGCTAAATCACCACATAAAAACTTGCAGTTGATTTCCAAAGAATAAGTCAAAAAGGAGTTAGACAAAAGGAGGAAGGTCAGGTGAGTCAGAAGATGTGATCTCAGGGGTGTCAAAGCAGGAGGATGGGGAGGGAGGTAGGAAAAGCGTGAGGGGAGGAGGAGGGGGCGTCGTGTGTGTCCTTAAATAAGAGATAAAACGACTAAAAAATAAAAAAACAAAAGACCTGAACGTATTCACCCCCCCTTCCGACAGGAGGTTCCCGACCCGAGGAGGCTCATTGAAACCTAAACCACGGCCATGGAGACTTGATTCCATAACTGGTAAAATGAATATGGTGACCCATGAATCCATTACATAGCAGTATTGTCGCAAAATAATGCAGCAACCAGTGATCCACAATAAACCACAAAAAAACCACCAAAAAACCCTAAAAAACCTCCCCATTTGAACGCGCTCTCTGATGGGGAACTGGTGAAAAGGAGGAGTCTTAGGCTGCGACAGGTCATTTAAGAAAGAAGGACGAGACGGAAAATGATGGAGAAGGCGAAAAGCACGCAAATAAAAAAGAAAACGTCACAGAGTCAAATAGACAGCATCAATTTAAGCAACAGCACTGTCAACAGGCAACGTACTAAAGGATGACCGCAGACGGTGACATGAGTCAAGCAATTCTCTCCAGAATCACACAACCCATACCAGATAAAAACCACACAACCTAAAACAACATAGTCACAAAACAAGTCAAAACAAAACTAAAACCCAAAAAAAAAACAAACAAAATCAAACAACATCACAAAACCCTTAAAAAAACCAAACCCCCTAAAAAAAAAAAACCACCTTCAAACCCAACCCCCCACAACACAACAAACCAAACCCCCACATAAAAAAAACCTCCCTCCAACCAGGGTCCTCCAAACCCAACCACCACAAATACTCCCACTTACCCCAATGTGCCCCCCCCTCCCAAACCCCACCAACCTACCAACCCCCAACCCCATATCCCAACACCCATCCCCCTCCAACACCCCCCTCCCCCACCTCCAACCCACAAAAACCCCCTCACCCCCACCAACATACCCCACCCCCCCCCACCCCCCCAGCCGCCCCCCAACACCTCACCCCCACCCAACCCTCCACCCTCCACCCCCCTCACCCCCCACCCCCCCCCCCCACCAACACCCACCCCCCCAACACCCCCCCCACCCCCACCCACCACCCCCAACCCACCCACCCCAACCCCATCGCAACCACACCCTCCCCCCCCCACCCCACCCTCCCCTCCCACACACACACCCCCCCACCCGCCACCCACTCGTCTCCCCCCCCCAACACCCCCACCAAACCCCACCCATCACAACCCCCACCCACATCCCTACCCATCCCATATCCCCGCTTTACCCCAGCCCCCACAAAACCCCAACCTACCAACCACACAATACCCTACCCACACCCCCCCTACCCACAAGGCTCCATAACACCTACACCCCACCCCCCCCACCACACCCAACCACCCCTTGCAGCCACATCCCCAAACCCACCCCAAAACAGACACCCCCTCCCGCCACAAAAAGAAGACAACCCACCCCAAAAACCCCTCCAACACGAGCCTTCACCATCAATTCACACGAAACCAACAACAAAACCACCCAAACTAAACACACAACACCCAACCCAACACCCATCCCTACCTCACACTCACACACACATTACACCCACAAACCCAGACACGCTCCCTACAGAACATACAACACCTATTCCCTAATCTCAAAACTTCCTCGTCTAACCCCCACACCTACCCGACCTGTAAAACCTAAATCCCCCCTCAAAATCATCCAACCCACCATCCCCCCCCCTACTACCCCACAACAACCACACACGCTCCTACCAAAATATCCACACCCCGTAACCACACCCTAACCCCCCACCAACCACACAACCCAAGCCCCCTCAAACCACCCACCACATATATCGACCACCCTACCCCACCCTCTTCCACACGCCCCCCCCCCACTCATCATCCCAAAAACCCAACACCCACCACAATAACCCCCATACTCCCCCCACCCAACCCAAGCCCCCCTAATCCCTAACCCCCCCCCAATCCCAATACACACCTCCTCCCCAACCCCCCACTTCCCCGCCACCCCACCCCCCCAACCCCCAAACCAAACCAACCTATTCATCATCGCTCAACAGCCGGCCCCTGGGTAGAACTCGCGGAGAAGTTAGAAAAGAGCGTAACAAGTCTCACTGACCGCGCAACTGGGACTCGGAAGCGAATGGGTGTGCGAAGCGGATCAGCAACGCGGACCCCCATCGCAACAGGGCACCGTTTAAGTGCCACCCCCACAAGCGATAGGGTTAAAACCTGGTATACAGAACGAGGAGCGGTGGAGAATAAGGAGGGGGGCGGTCAGCGCGTGTCTAGGTGTATGAGGGGGGGGGGGGGGTGGGATAGACCGGAGGGTATTGAGTTTACAGTTTTAGCCACACGCATCGGACTAGTTGTGGTCCTAGAATAAGCAACTTGCTGAGAGCGGACGAAAGGTAGGGGCAACCCACACACCCACCATCCACCAAAACTCCAGAGGTCCTCGAAAGCAGCCGAGAGTATGAACGCCGGAACCGAAAGTTACATGAGTGTTCTCGTCAGACAAAAACACGCCGCAACCACCTACCACAACTCTCAGAACCACACGAACAACAACCCAAAACCAGACTGCAAACACCACACACACTATACCAACCAACGCCACAAACAACCACCACACCCTACCGCGCTTCCCTTTTCAACACACTCACAAATTTCTCCCATCACTAAAATTTCCACATCATAAACCACAACAAATCCGGCAGCATGAAATGATCTCATCTCGACCGAGCAGATTTGTCGAACATCCAGCAACCGGTACAAGAGATAAAGTGGTTTATTTCATTACCCGTAGTTCACGAGAACACTATAAAGAATCATAACCGATACACAAAACAAACATTAACCACGCAATATCACAGGAGTGGAACACATTAATCCAACCCCCCAGGCTACCCACAACCCCGACCCCCTCCACGTGTGGGACATGGACAAGGGGGGGAACCCCATTCCCCCACCACCGGAGGGGGGGGGGTTCTCGTCGGCGAGTTCAACAACTGGGGGGGGGGGGGGGGGGGGGACAAAAACTTAGATGACTCACTATCACACCATGGAGCGGGGGGGGGGGGGGGGGGGGTTTCTACGCTCAAGAGCGGAAATGAATTCCAGGTCCAGTTTCTTATGACTTATCTAAATGTCAATATTATCTAAAAAAACTTTTTATTTTCTGTTTTTTTTTTTGGGAGTGATTTTTGGAGGGTTTTTATTTATTTTATGGGATTTCAATGTTTTTATTTTTTTTTTCATTTTTTAAAATTTTTTTTTTTCAACCTTTTCTCTTTTCCTTTTTTTAACTTTTTTAAACTTATTCCTTATTAATATTTCTTATATTTTATTCATTTTCTTTTATTTATTTTTACATTAAACCTTATCCTTTATTTCTAATTATTTTTTTTTTTTTATATCCCCCTATATATATTTTTTTTATTAATATAAAATACTTATCTTATATTATTTATTTCATATAACAAGATCGTTATCTAAAAACATTACTTATTTTTCTTTTTTTTTTTGGAATAGAGGTAACCAGTTTTGTCTTTTTAAATATAAGCCGAAAATGGTTATTATTAGTATACATTTCTATAGCAACATTATACTTCTATTCTACCCTGTATCACAGTCCAACCGACATTAAATCAGACCATGATATATATAATACATATAACATAAAAATAAATATAAAATATAATCTTCACAAATAAAATACCCCAAAACCTAATTTCTAAAAAACTATAATAATAATCATATATTTATTAAATAGTATATTAAAACATTATATGATATTATTCAAAAAACATTTTCACTATACTCTTCTTCCCTTTCTTAAATTTTATTAATTATATTATATTATTTAGATCGATAACCCTTATTACATCCATAACCTTCCCATTACTCAAAACAACTTTAATCTACTATCCCACAACCCAAATTTATTTATATTTCCTATTATAACTTATTAACTAAACTATCTTTGATTAATGTACTCACCATCAATTTTTTATATATAAAAGAAAACATCTTGTTTTACCCTACCGATGTTCCCCTAGCCCATCCATTACGTATTTAATATATATATAATTAAATAAACTAAAAAAAAACTTTACCCTTAACAAGACACTATTCAGGAACAGTAATATTAAAACCTTCCCTTCAGTCCCAGTCCATTTTTTAAAAACCCACCCACCTCACGCTACAGAACCATTAACAAATACCCAGTAAAAAACCATCGCCAGATAAAAACACCTCCCACACATAACGAACACATATTATAACTTACTTCATATTACACCTGAAATATTCCATCAGTCATACAAAGAATTTTTCAAGGCACACAAAGCCACAGTGAGAGACAAAAAACCAAAAAAAAAAAGCTCTTTCAACAACTAACCCCCTCCACCCCACCCCCCCCCCGCAAAAAAAAAATCGCCAGACAGCACAAACCACAGCGACACCAACCCAAAAAAAAATACAAAGCAGTCTCATACCCACTAACCCAAAAAACAAACACCCCAAACCAACCCAAACAACCACAAAAGAAGCTTCATTCTTCTAGCAAAAAAAAACAAAAAAAAAAAAAAAAAAAAAAAGGTGATGTGAGGAAAAAAAAAAGCAAAAAAAAAAAAAAAACATAAAAAAAAAAGAAAAAAAAAAAAAAAAAGAAAAAAAAAAAAAAAAAAAAATAACCACCACAAAACAACCCCCCCAAACCACCAAACACACAACACAACCCACACACAAAAAAACAAGACACAAAAGCCCAAAAAATATCAATCACAAGACTAAAACACAAAAAACAACGCCAACCCACCACATCCCATCAATAAACCCCCCCCCCCCCAGCTCTTCACCCGCCAACACAAACACACGACACACACACAGATCTCTCTCTCTTTTCTGTTTAGGTGTGTTGCCTCCTTCTGCCTTTAAAACCCCGGGTCAGCGGGGGGGGCACGAGGGGCGTGTGTGAGGGGGGGGGGGGTGGTGAAGACGGTTCCGAGACGTTCAGGGGGGGTCGGGGGCGGGGGGGCCAGTCACCCTCCCATCCAGAGGAGGGTCGTGGGCGTTGAAAAATCTCTTAATCACTTTAAAATGACAATTCCCGCTAAACTCCTCCACCCAAACACATTACATAAATATAACATAAAAAATAAATAATCTCCTTCTTAACAAAAAAAAAAAAAACTCTTAAAAATGCATCTGGCGTTCTTTCCTCCTTATTATTCTTCCAAAAAAATAAAATGCAAAACTCTAAATAAAACCTTCACTAAATGCCTTCTTATCCCCCCTTACTCATCTCTCCTTACACTCTGCTATTCTAGAATTCGAGGATCAAGGAAAGCTAATAATCCCAACCCATCTATTCATCTGAAACCCAAGAAAACAACATAATAAAACTCTTACACATCAAGCCAAGTACAATTCACACTAACAGCCTCTTACTATATATTCACCTCATCAGTATTAAAAAAAAATAAAAAATAAAAAAATCCACTTAACTAAATATGCCTATTCATTTTCCTTTATTTAACAAATAATCACTTATAAATAAAAAAAAATTAAAAAAAATACTGATAAAAAATAAATAAGAATAATATAAAAAAAATAATAAACTAAAAAATTTAAAGATGCAATTTACAATTCTTTCAAATTTCAGTGATTCTATACCTATTCCCTTTTTAAAACCTTATTCTCTGATTCTAAATATAAAAATTCATTTATCCCGAGGCGAGGGAGGTGGGGGGGGGGGTCCTATGAACCATTCCTTAAAACACAACACACCTGCCCATCTATTTAAATCTAAATAATGTACAAGATATCTTCCAACCACTCCCCCACACAACCACTCACCTAACCAGTAACCCCCATCCATCATCCCCTCCCCCACCCCCACACAAACCTCTGCCAACCTAGCCCGACAACAAACCCACAAAAAACATCCAACCCCATACTAGCCCCAACCAATAACCACCCACACAACCCCAAAAACTAAAACAACAAAACTTCAATACAAACGACAAAAAGCAACAAACCATCTCAGAAGACCCCACCTACACCCCCAATCGCAATCCGATCCACTCGAAAAAATGACCCATTAAAATAATAAAAAATGACTCAGACCAGAATCATTAAATAAATTGTCAATCACACAACACCTAACAATACCCCCCACCGTTCCCCTCAATTACATCAACAACTAATACCTCCCCACCCCCCTTATCAGTATCCAACCTTCACCATACCACCAGTTCACTAGCTCTACCAGCCATGCTCTACCAACACTACACCTCTCGCAACTTTCCCTATACTACACCCAACCCCCCACCCACCCTACACCCTATCACAAATCTCAACAACCCCCACATCCATAAACAACACCATAACCGATACATATCGCCCCCCACCATAGACCCACGCCCACCAATCCCCATATGCAGCCCTACAACCGAATGAATCATAACACGAATAACCCACCACCCCCCGATACCACACCCACCAACAGCAACATCATCCACTAGCATCTCATAACAAAAAATACCAATCAACACAATTACAACCACAAACCCCCCCCACATCCACCTACATAACCACCGCTACATTCACATAAGTCCCCCATCCCACGACACTTAAGACTTCCCCCCGCCTCTCACCCATTCACCCCCCATCACCCCCCTATTCCCTAAATCACCTCAGATCCGCCCCTCAACCCCCCATCCAAACAACCCTCTACCAATCATAACAACCAAACAGCAACCCCCGCCCAACCCAAAAAAAGCCGCATACGTACCACAGCATCCCCCCCCCACCCTCACACACCACCCACACAAACCCAAATGACCCAGGTTGAATAATTCCCCATTCAACAACCACACACCACCATTGCAACCCCCCACGACCCCCCTCAACCCCACAGGGCAACCCCATCAGAGCATCCACTCCAGACCAACCAACCCAAATTCCACCCTCCGACCCACCCACAGACTCCGCGATCTCCATGGCTCATCACACTCATCATCCTCCACCCCCCATAACCCATTCCATCACAAGAACATACTCCTCTATCCAACAAAAACCCCCGTAACAACCCTCCAAAAAAGAATAACCCCACAAGCCTCCAAAACTCGAAAGGAGAGGACCTGAGCGACACCAGGGATGCCACCAAATATCCACACGAAGCTGCTGCCCTACCATCATAAACATGTAAGCAACAATCCCCAGACAGACCTCAAGTCAACAACCCCATCCACATCCTGCCACCACCACATCCATCAAACAACCACACCCCCCCCCGCCGACTCACCCTACCCTCACCACATTCCCCACCACCATCCAGCACCCTCCCGCCTCATCACCAACAAACCAACCAACAGACTAAGACACTCACCCCACACCCCCATTCAATAACACTCACCCCACACCCAAACCACCCCAAAACACCTACGCACCTAACCAACCCATCCCCTCAATCAACAGTCCAAAGAAAGACCGTGACCCCCGCCCACGAGGTCTCCCAAACCACACACCCGAATAGTCCTACACAAACAATCCCAACACCTACGCTGTCAAGAAAGATACAATTAAAAACACGACGAAAGCAGCTGCAACCCTTCGGCAAAAACAATATACCAACCCCCCTTCCTTTATACATGTTGTAACCAAAGAAAGACATAAGTTCGCTAAATATACCATACCCACTAGGTCAATTAAATCCAATAAAAATGAGTAAACATCTCTCCCACCACCAAATTACCCCCGCTGAACGGAAGTATCCCCAAAACCAACCCCAATATCACCCCCCTCCCCCCCACCCCCCACACTCACTCTACCAGCACCCCACCCACCCCAACCACCATTCCCCCCCCATCTCTCATCACAACCACCCCACATACCCACCCCACCCCCATAACCACACACCCCCATCCACCAAAACCGCCCCCACACCAACCCCCCCCCCCCCCAACCAATCCAACAACCAACAACACCCCCAAACACCAAAACCAACCCCCCAACAAACAACCAGACCCACAAATCCACACAAAACAACCAACAAAACACCAACACTACAGCCACACACACCAACCATCCACCCCACCAACCCCCCCCATCCCAACAACATAACAAAACAAAAACAACCTCAATACCCCTATAACAAAAACAAACACCACAACCCCAACAATCCCCCCCGCCCCCACAACAACCCAACAACCTCTAACCTCCCACCACAACACAAGTAACATACATAAATACACAACAACCCCACACACCACCACCCAATCCAGCCACTAACCTCCACCACCCCAAACCCCAACATCCCACCTCACATCAACACACCCACTACCCCCCACATCACCATCCGAGCACAAAACCCCATCCCAGCCAACCCTCCCAAACCAACCCAATAAAACATCCTAACCAACCAGCACTCCACTCACAACCAGCACCCTACATCCTACCACCCCGCACTACCACCACAGTACCCACCCACACCCACCCATACAAACCTCCACCATCTACACACCAGCACCACCAGCTCGACACTCATATTACACTCACGTACCCATCCCACTCACCACTCCAAACACACCCCACGCAAGCACATCAACCCACCCCCCCCAACCCAAACCCCACAACCCCCCAGTCAACGCCCTCCCACCAATCCCACCTGGCAACACCCCCATCTCCACCCTACATCCACATACCACCACCACACTACCAATCACCCCCCACCGCCATCCCACCCAGATCAAGCAATCTCACACACCCATCCCACCCCACACCCCGACCTACTACCAGAACCATCACCCACCCCCATCCTCAACATAACCTACAAAAAGAAAATTCAATAAACACAACGCCACCTCAACCCCCCCGAACCAAACCATCATAATTCCCTACCGAACAAAATCCCGAAACTCACCCACCTCCAAACCCCCAACAGTCCATACCCCTCAAGCGCTAACTACTCGCCCCCCTAGTCCCTCGCAGACTAACCACATCTCCCCGGAATCAGAATAATCCAAGGACTGGCACTATATCAAACGGACCAAAACACCAAAATACAACCACCCGAACGATAAATACCCCAATCCCTCGTCCCCCCAAACCACCAACGCCAAACGCACCCCCCTACTAGCCCCCGCCAACCACAAAAACAACCACAATGCCAACCCCCAAGCCACTTTATGACAAAACAAAAATCCCTATAAAGCTATTCCAAACACTCCAGTCCACAACAAATAAACTCTCCCGCAGTCCCACAGAACAACTCCCATCCACTCCGCACCGAAACCGAAAGCTTCGCTCTAGACAAACCCCCACCCACGCCCACACAACCAACCAACCACACCCCCCCAACACAACCCACCCACCCCACCCCCACCCATCCAACAAACCACCAACCAAACCAGCCCCAACCATCACCCCAACCCAACAACCCACCCACCAACCCACACCCCTTCACAACCCTGACACAACCATCCCACCACACAACCTCACAACCCCCCCACCCCACCACCAACCCACCCCACACCACACCACCCACCCCCAACAAACAACACAACCCCAATATCAAGCGAACCCCAAATGTCCTCGCTCGACGCTATATCATGCCCAACACTAAAACGTCCACCAACTACCGCCGCAAAAGACGGGGGGGGGCGAACTGGAGGGGGCGGAGGGGGGGGTGGAGGAGGGGGGGGGGTTGGTGGGGGGGGGGGGGTGAAATCATCCACTACCAATAGCAAAACAACAACCACGCTAAACCCAAATCAACACATCCACCACTCCATCAACACAACAACAAACAGATCCCTACAAACAACACCACAACCCAAACAACAAGGCACACCACACAACCGTGTCCACCCATATAACGCACCTCATCACAACCGTTCCCTAACCTCACAACCAATCCCATCCTAAACAAAAACCAACAGACAAAACAAACCTCCCCCCGACCACCCAACCCACCACAAATCACCCTCACCATAAACGCAACAAGAAACCCCCCCCAATAAACTAGACCGCGAAAACAAAACACCAATACCAAAATCCCTCAACTAACCCTCAATACCAACAACCCCCTACAACACCCCACACCCCATCCCCAAACAACCACAACACTCAGCGCCTACCACAAAAATCACCCCCACCCGCCCCAAACCCAGCATCCATCCCATCCTAAATACAAACTCCAACATATACAAACCCCAACTATGAAAAACCGCACAAACCCCCCCCCCCCCAACATCCATCCGACAACCCACCCACCCATCCCTAACACTACCCAGAACCCAGTCAACCCCCCCCAACATCCAAGCGAAACGAAAAATACATCAAAACAACCCAGATCACCCACATTCAACCACCAAATCCCAACAAAAAAGCCAGATACCATACCACACAGACCGCCGGTCCGCCCCCACCTTCATACCTAGACAAACTGATACCCAAAGGGCGCATAAAAACAATTCACCGATAACCATCCCCACCCCCCACACCAACCATAACCCCAAAATCACCGTCCCCCCCCCACCCCATACCCCCCCCATCCACCATCCACACGATATAACCAAAAATCCCACAACGCAAATCCCAAACACAAAACCATCCACCACTCCCAACCCCCCCATCCCCTAGCCCAACACACCATCATTAACCCCTGCAACACCACACCAATCACAACCATCCGCACCCAACCCCCCCCACTGTCTCCCAAAGCACTGCTGCCCGTACAGAAACTCAAGACACACAACACCACCCCCCCCACGACCCCCCCCCCTCATTAACCCCGCCATAAAGACTTTCCCCGACAGAATACCATACACATCCAAATAACCCCCCCCAATACCCATCCCATACTCACTATCCATCAAATTACATAATCACCTGATCCCCATTCCTAACCCGAACCCTATTGAGTTACATAAAAAACCATATAGAACCCCCCCACCAAATAATCCCAACCCATATCACCATCCCCACAACCACCACACCCACACCACACCACCGCATACTCATAACAAACAACCCCTCCCCCAGTTACAGAGATACAACACCACACCCCACGCCATCCACAGCACCCACCAGCACATACCACTAACTCATAATCATCCACAACCAAGACAACACGCACCCAGCACCCATCAAATACCATAGCCACCTCACACCCCACACACACACACCACACACTCACCCTCCACACACCCCCAACACCCCCACCCCACCTACACCCTCACACCACACACCATACACCCACACCCCCCACAAACCCCTCCACCACCCCCCACACACCCACACACCAAACCCACACCCCACACACACAACACACCCCACCCCCCACTCAACAACCACCCCGCACCCACACCATCCCCCACACTCCACACACCACTCCCCCCACACCCATACGACACCAACCCTACACCACACCCACTACACACCCTCAACACCACACACCACCAACCCGCACCCATCCCTAACACCACCACACGCAACACGACCCCCACAAACACCCATCTACAGACACCTCCACAACAATACCAAATAAAAACAAAAACCCAAACCAATACATACAATAAAACACAAACGTAAAATCTACAACAAGCAAACACCACACACCCAAACACCAAGATGTTAAACCACCCAGACTAAACTAACCCCCCACCACCCTCAATACCCCCCCAACCCCCCAACCCCACCTTCCAACCCATCCCAACCCCCCCACCCAACACCTCCGGACCCCCCACCCCCCATTCTTCCCTTTGCATATCCTACGCACATTCCCCATCCTACTCCCCCCATCCAACACCCTCAACCCAAACCCACCAACAAAACTACATCCGAAACAAAACGACAACACACTACAACAAACTAACATCCAACAAACGAACTCACAAGAATGTACCAGTCCTCAAGGGACCACCCATCCTGTACAAGTCAAAACCAACCACGCGAATCCAGACCACACACCCAACGCCTCACCACCCCAACTTCCACCCCCCAATCTCCCACCATGAACCCCCATCTCCACCAGCTCAAACACCCCTCACCAACAACCATTCACAAAGCCTCGACTATGGCTAAACCCCCCATACCCAATACCA
This sequence comes from Pseudopleuronectes americanus, assembly GCA_038501795.1. NCBI lineage: Eukaryota > Metazoa > Chordata > Actinopteri > Pleuronectiformes > Pleuronectidae > Pseudopleuronectes > Pseudopleuronectes americanus. The sequence goes on along the minus strand of CM076734.1, from coordinate 15,412,508 downwards.
AACAACCCTATCCAGACCAACCTCCAAACATCTTTCAACCAAACCCCAACCTCAAACCAATTAACACGAAATGCAACTACGCCCGCCCTCAACAACCGACCCAATGAGCCCGCCATACCACCCCCCATCCCCATCACACAACCCCCCAAAACTCTCCAAACCCAGACCACACAAGCCCCAATCCACACCTTCCACCCAAACGTCCAAACAACCCACAAAGAAAAGGTCCCAACATCCCAACCCCCCCCTCAAAAATCCGCCCCCACACCAACCCCCCCCCACCCCCCCCCATACCAACAAACCCCAAACCTAGACTACATACAAACAAACCTACCAACAAACAAATAAATACGAAACCCCACACCCTCATCCACATCCCCCCCCCTCCCCCCCACACCAACCACCCCATCCCACTATCACAACACCAACCATACCCATCCCACAGCCGACAACCCCCATCCCATCCCAAACAACAAGAACCACCCCCCCACGTAAATCGAGCCAACCAACAAGGCACCAAATCTCATAAGGAAACTACCACCCACACAAAAAATCCTCAAGACAAACTCAAACCCGCCCACCTGACCATGCAGAAGTATCGGCACAGACTTTAGATCCATACTATTTTACGCCATAAAACCTAATAAATCTCTTCTTTCCCTACTTCAGTTTTACACATACAATCACAGTCCAACCACAAAAAATGTGTAGTAAACTTTCCTATTCTTGTTTTACCTTTCCTACAAAATTTCTATTCAAAAATAAAATAACGTCCTGAACCCTACCATACCGCTCACTACAAAATATACCTGCACTATCAGTACCCCCCCACCAACCACGTCCACAAACCACAACCATCACCCAACCCCGTCCCAACAATACAACCTCCCCTCGCCGCCCCCCAACCCCCCCCCCAATTGCCCTCACCAATACCCACCCCCTAACCCCCCCCCCCGAAACCCCCAGCCCATCAACGCCCACAACCAACCAACTCAAAACCACATACAACGCTCCACACAATCCCACCACAAAAAAAGACATACCCCCCGATAAAAGGAAGATTCTCCGAAACAACAATATAACAACCAACCAACAGAAACGTCGAAACCTTTCCTACCATTACCCACAGAAAGCTCACCCCAACCATCGCATAACCCAATCCAGTCAACAACCAAAACAAAACACTTACGAAAACAAGCCATTCCCCACACTATCCACAACCAAACACATACCCTCATCCCCAACCCCCCCCTACAACCCAACCTACCCATCCGAACCCAAGTCCCATACCCCCACACCCATACCCCACCTACACTCCTAACCACAACAAACATCATCCTACGCCCCGAAAACGTACATACCTAACCGAGCAACAACCACAACGTAAAAAACCGTCTACCAAACCAACATAAGAATATCCCCCACATTCCCGCAAATTCCCCGCCACAAAGCTAAAAAACGGCACTACAACTTACCAAAACCTCCCATCACCAACAAGATGCCCCCACAAATATCAAGAAACAATTTACACAACCCCATACCACAGCGCAAAGCGAAAACCACACCCGTAACCCACTACCTCAACATCGCCCAGTACACCCATTTCCAAGCCGAACCAACATAGATCTAGGCTGACACGATACTTGGATTGATAACCAAAACCAAAACCCCTACACAACCATCACAACAACGGCATCCCGACTCAACCAAACCACACAAACCACCACCCACTCTCCCACCAAAACCTCGATAATATCACCCAGACCTCATCCCTCAGTAACCCGCATCCCGAACGCCCCACCCACGACTAACGCAACCTAGTATCAGGCCATCCCACCACAAGGTGTCCTATCCACCACCATTCCCACACAAACCACACTACAACCCAGAGCAACACAGATGACCTCAACCATCCACATACCCCCGCCCACCACCCCCAATCAACCAAGTCACAACCTCACTCCCGAACTTACTCCAACACTCTATCCCCTCCACCCCCATTCGCTCACCACAAATACCTACACCCCCCAACAAAACCCAGCATCCCGGTAAGGCCTTTAATCCACCTCCCCCAATATCCCAACCCACTCAACCCCCCAAACTCAACCAGCCTACTTCCTCCAATCCACTGCCCCTCACAAACCACATCGCACCACAACACCCATCCCCTACTCCTCCTTCCGACAATTACACTGCCCGCCCGCTACACCCCTATTCCACCACACTCCTCCACCCGCACTCACCACCCACCTATTCCCCACACACAACCCCCCCCCACCCCCACCATCCCATATACCCCCACCAACCCCCACTCACGCAACCCAGTTACACCACACAACACATCCCACCCTCCACATCCTGCTAGACAACAAAAACATCAAACCCGATCACCCCCCCCCCCCATCCACCAACCATACCTGCTAAGATATACCGCCTCACTTCGCAAACCCGCCATCCAACCCAGAACCCGCCCCCCATGCCAGTTGCTTTCCACACATACCACACGCCACACCATCTTCCCACCTCACCTACCAATCATCCAACCCTTCAACCCAACATCAAGGAATCAAATTAAACATATAACCTTATAACAACACACAAAAACCAGTATCTCTACCAAACTCCTACAAACTCACTTAAACGACCAAATACATCAAGTGTACCTACCATTCTGAAAACTAGAACCATCCTCAAAAATTCCCTCCCACACAACCAACTCCAACCAGCATCCAACCCCCTATCCCCCCCCCCAACCCACCAGTATCCCTACCCCACCCCGCCCCCACACATGCCCATCTCCTGTTCCAAAAAAACCTTCACACTAACAACCCCATTACAAACAATGACAAACATGAACCAATGGAACTAACCAGAAAATGCCATTTACACAACCACTAACTCAAGACACATCGAACACACAACCGCCAACCCCCAAACAGCCACCCATTCAAATTCAAGCAAACCCAAAACCTACCAAACAAAACAACAAAACCCAAATCAAACCGCACTACAAACCTCCAACCCCACCCACTCGGATCGCCCCTCCATCCCTCACCAACACACACCAAACCAACCCACCCCAGCACACGAACCCATTAACCATAACAACCCACCCAGACCTCCATGCCATTCCAAAACTACGTCACATCAATCATGATTTAACCTTCGCCTCACAACCCCCCCAGCCATTACCCAGCCCAGTTCTCCCATGTAGAACACCCCAACAACATCAAACTAAGTAAAACTCAAAACAAACCAACCCGACGCACGAGACGAACTAACACATTCTAACAAATACCTAAAAAAGGCCAAACATAAACCAATAACAAATATCAAACAAGCCACAACCTATAAACATATCTTCCCTACCAACTCCAGAAGACACACCTCCATCCAATCATCACACACCATCAACCATCTCCAAACATGAAAAACAACGAACCACCCCGAACCCCCATAAACCCCCCACACTATACTTCCATTTCCCCATTACAATAACAAAACAAAACACAACAAACAAAAAACTAACCCTATTGACACCACCTCTGCACTAATTTGCTAAAATCTATAACTACCCCACAATCCCACATATTATAGCCAAATGCTCATATCCATGCCTACACCTTATAAAGCCCATCCCCCAATCCCCCATTACCACCCGCCCACTCACGCTCCAAGACCTCCCCAACACAACCCCCAAGACAACCACCCCAACATAACCTACCCAATACAAAAAAGTCATCACCAGACAAAAACCAAAACCACCCACAAACAACCGCCAACCCCACCCCACTTGCCATCAACCGACCCTAACCCAAACACAATAAGTAGCCCCAACTTCAATCAATAACCCCCGCGGCATTCTAACCATATCACACTACAACACCCGACACACCACCACACCCAACACCCAACCACCCCCACACCCACACTCATCTCTACATATCATACACTCAAAACCACACCTTGACTGTGACCCCGTCAAATAGTACACATTATCACCAAATTTAATACTCACATCAGTTATCCGACCCCCAAACACCCCCCAACTCAAGCACCCCCCCACTCCCCCTCCTCAACTACAACCCGCCAGTCACACCCTCCCATCGCGCGTACTGTACATCAACGCATAACCACTCTGAATGTGAGCTAAACAAGAACACCCAATAACAAACAGACCGTCATACACACCAATCCCAACCCACCATCCCAACCCCCCACCACCCTCGCCAACAACACTCAGTCCACAGCTACTAAACAAGAAAGAAGCATATAAAAACACCAAGTCACAAACCCAAACAATCCGTGAGACTATTAAATCAGTGATCAGAGATTACTTTCGTCTAAACTATAAACTGTTAATTAGTTCCTGTTAACACTTATGTAGTTGCCTATTTTTCAGATCAAATCTTCGGCTCTTAATCTGCTATTATTTCTCCGGGGGGGGAGGTGGGGGGGGGGGGGGGGGGATGGGGAGTATAAGATAGGGTTGGGGGGGGGTAGGGTGTGAGGGTTGGGGGGAAGTGGGGAAGGGGGGGAGGATCTCTTATAATATAAATAATTAATAAAATAATTATATTAAATCAATTAAGTAAATCAGCAGATCCTCTTAAAACACTTTATTCACCACATCCCACCCTAAAACAAAACCTCCCTCACCACGCCCCCCACATACAAAGCCCGTTCCCTTCACAAACAAAACACCCAAATAACAAGTAAACCAATAACATAAAACAATTCTATCTTTCTTGCTGCAAATCTTTTACCACATAGAATTACTATAACATCAAAAAACAAATAACTTACTCAGAAAACACATTGCGACAATTCTGCTTCAACCATTGCGCCAATTACATTCCATAATAAACTTTCAGCGATATCACAAACCTCACATATAAATTTACAACTGCTTCATATGCATTCCAAATATGATTTTTCATTTCTACAAACTATGCATCAAAATCATTCGTTCTACCTATAAATTCTTGAATTTCGATTTTCAACTCTTTTCACACCCTTTTTGTATCATCTTTTCCATATTTTCACCTGCTATATACAAAAATTGGTCAGTTCCTTGGTCTTATTCTTCTCCTAGTAAATGAGGGGGGGGGGGGGGGAGCATCTTTTATCTTCACTTGATCTTCATAAATTAAAAGATATTGCATTATTCCTCTTCATTCCCTTACTTTAATATATAAAATCCTTACAATTCTTCAAGGACTCTTCTCTTCCATCTATAACATCTTCATCATTGCTCACAAGCTATTGAAATCAACAGAAAACTCTTAGTAATGAAATAATATATAAGTACCTATCCTATTTTTTTCTCGACATTGAAATTTATCGTTTCACAGCTATCAAAAATCCATAACTCCAAAATCATCGACACACGTTTAACACTCTACCATTCTTTATTTAACTAATATAAAATAAAAGTAGCAATCCTCACAGTCTTTCTTCTTCACTAGTTACTTTTCCTTTCAAATGACACAAATAACCTGTTCAAATATTACTATAAATAATTGATAAGCACTTCTCCCTCTTCTTTAAATAAAATGCATTATGAAATCTCTTATTTCATTCATAAATAATTATATAATGAAAATGAGACATTCGTTTCCTTTAAAAAGAACATGGCAATTTTCTTTTAATTTGTGCAATCCAAAGCGAAACTTTGTTGTTCTTTAATGTACTTACTTTATTCTTTGACCTCAAACATTCTTCACAATCTATCTACTTCATCAATTGATATACATTATATTACTAAAATGAGCTACCTATACATTCCAAAAAGAAAATTGCTTGAATATGATATAACTCAAAAATGCAAGTAATATTACCATTCTCGCTGTTGACTTAAAGATTTAAACAATCTCTTACATGATAAATATATTAATAGAAATTTAATATATAATGGAACAAATTAATACAATTTATAAAAAAGACCACAATAAAATAAAATTTTAGAATACATTTCTTCATTGCTTCTCTAATATAGTAGCTACCTTATGCACAATATCCACTACAATCTTCTTGAATAACGGTTCTCTTTTGTCACGGAGGGGGGGGGGAAATGATATATAAGATAATAAAAAAAAACTATTATAACTACATTCAAATCGAGTAAACAATAATTCAAATCAATCAAAAAAAAAAATAGATTAAACTGCCGAATTATTCTGAACTACAATCGAAATAACGAAATAAAATACTACAACAAATATACCAACACCAAAACCCAACATACTATTAAACATCAAAAACTTAGCAGAACCCAAACCTATCTAATAAAAAAACAAAAAAAGCTACCCCAAAACCACCAAATCCCCACACAATCATCCATCAACCAAACAAACCCCACCTCACAACCCAATACCGTCCTCACCCCCACTCCACCCCACACCCCCCCCCAAACCAACTCACATCTCCAACACTTAACAAACCGAAATGTGAATCTCACATACAAATACCGCAATGTGTAAAAAATATATACCTACCACTCCCAACACTCAGAGCCATTACCTTCGACCTTCTCTTCAATAAATACCAAATATAAATAAGGATAATTAAAAAATCTCCCTTACAATAAAAATGAGATGTGAAACAT
>CM076734.1:15358058-15405701 GCA_038501795.1 Pseudopleuronectes americanus | reverse complement strand
AAGAATGATGTATAGTCTCTAAGTGTTGTGTAGTCGGCCTCTCAAAGCCGTCCACTGTCATCCGAGAGGGGCCGAGCCGCGGGACAGACGACCGAGCATGTGGCATCTCCCTGACCCCTGAACCGGAAACCTTCCCCCCCCCCACCCCTATCTGCCCCTGCTGGGGCTAACGGATGGCCCAGGCCCTCGGTGAGCAATGGCCACTGGGGATCTTTTATGCGAGTTGTGTGGGGTCGTGCGGAGGGTCAGATAAGAAACAGGTGAACTTTGACCTCTTGGTGCAGCCTGTAGGTATAGAGGTATAGGGGTAGGGCCGTTTAGGAGCTAATTAATACGGTTTCAGATGACAGATGAGAAGGATCCAACAGGTAGCAAAGAGAGGAACAGTTTATTTATCATAAACTGTAGATAGAGATGGAAGATGTTTGTCCACTCCCCCCACTCCCCAATCTTCAGCGACTGCATATGATGAAAGATTAAACCAAAGGAGCATAACTAGGCTCATTTCGAAGGCTCCTTAAAATGCAGCCAACGAATGCATCCCTCCATCTCCAGGAAACGAGTTTTTGAGAAACTGTGCACACAATGTTTTTTAATCAACTAACTACTAACACAACCTGGTGTTACAGTGGTAACTTTCAGGAACAGAATAATGAGTTTATATGAGCATAGTATGACAGTAGCCTCACACCGACTAACACTGGATTATAACAGCGTCTCTGAAACAGATCCGGGAACCCCAGGGTCCGTTTTCCGCTGCTAGATGTATGACTTGAACCACATGTTTTTTTTGGCTCCCTGCCACTACTAACTGTGAAGGTAGTGTCCTTCTTCTCCTCGGGTGGATTTTTTCGATTCTCAGTGTGATCTGCAGGTTCTCACGACTCCTCACAACCACAACAAGGCCTCGAATTATTGAATATCGAGTCATTGTAGGGGGTCGTCAGGAGTAAATAATAAAACATTCATTAGAAACTCGTAAATAAATCGTTAAACATGATCTGGACCGGGATAAGCAGGATGAACACGGGTGGATGAATGGATGAAAGAACTTATTGTAAACATAAGGAATGAATGTAAGGCCCACATACGAATTTCACATGAGGTCAGAGGTCAGGAACAATGGCACTGAGTAATTACAAGCCTAAGGAAATTAAACACCCTGTTTTAAAGGCATCTGATTAAATACCTCTACCTACCACTGCCTGCATGAAAGGGTTAAACAAAATGCACTTTTAAATCTCTTAAATCCAAGTTGTGCCACTACCACAAGTGTGAATTATTGAGGCCTGTTGAATGCAAGAGGTTGTAAGAGGTTCTGTGCATATTTCTCTGTCTACCTCAGAGTAAGAGAAAATCCACAGTGTCCCGGGCCAAGCTTTTCATATCTTTCCAGAAGGAGTTTTAGGGGCCGATTTCTGGACCCGTCCCAAAACCCTCTCAGCTCCGGTCGGGTTTATAACCCACCTGACAAACATGACCACCCAGCAGGCCAGCGACACTCACAGTGAGCCGTTTCAGCCCATTAGCCAGCATCAGCTCCTCATGCCGCGCGGCACCTCGTGAGTGACATGACCAGCGGCTCCGGGATTTAACTGAACCCCCGACACCGCCGCCATCACCGCCTCCTCTGCCTGGCCTGGAACAATAAAAGCTTGGTTCTGTAACGGGAAGAGGAAACACGGCTCCCCCTGTGGATTATTTCCTGCTGTTATTCCTGCTTCTATTTCACATAAATTCACACCCGAAATCAAGGCTGATGATATGACGCAGGGAAACCGTGGCTAACAGCTCACATCCTCTAGTGTGGGGTATTTGTGTACGTGTGTGTGTTTGTGTGTGTGTGTGAGAGAGAGAGAGAGAGAGACAGAAAGAATCGGATTTCCCAGAGTTCATACTGTTGTTGTGTCCACAAAGCCTAAACATGTTACGTAAGGTCACCATGACCTTGACCTTGACGTTCTGATCAAGTCATGTAAATGTTATTGCCAAATGTAATGAAAACTCCCTTTGTAGTGAGAAAATGGGTTTGAAATTAATATTTAATATGGATTAAACTCAATACTTTGACCAGGTCTTGGACAGTATCATAGGGTTAATTTCTAACTCTCCACAGCCTGAACTTCTGAACTCGCACTGATCCCAGGTCAGAGTTAAACCACAAAGGAGCCGTCACACAGGATCTCTAAACTCACAGTCCTCCTGTTCCAGGTTGGCCCCGGAGCTCAGGGGACCGATCTACAGCGACGCTAAACCAACATCTCGCTGGTCTCGGGTCAGAAATGGAACACAAGGGAGCAGACGGGGCTACGCTCTGATTTGGGCCTGTGGCAGACACTTTTCAACTGGAAGTTTATTTTTCTCCGGAGTCATAGCGCTCAGACGCAATCAAAACATCCTTGTACACACTGTCGCTGCACATGCTCACTTTCAAACGTAAACACTCGGTGATTAACAGGGAAATTCCTCGGACTCCCAATTTGCAGCATTGTGCCTGAATCACGTACAGTCCCTGACACTGGGCTTATTTATACTGCTTCCCCCGAAAAGTCTGACAAAGGACCCTTCACTACAACAATCTGTGCAATCTCTTTCCTTCCTGCAGCCTCCTCTGACCTTCTCTGAAGTGTCAAATGTTTTTTTCTGGAACAAGTTTTTCTCAGAAGAGCTAGCCCCTTCGCTCGCTGACCATCTGGATGGTCGAGTGGATAGTCGTCCCAAAGGTCAAGGCGGCCGCGATGCTCCGTGACCCTGTCAATATCAGCGCTGCACTTATCTGTAATGGAAGACACTTTGTGAGGCCGACGGTGAGGTGGGGGGTCGGGGGGCCGGGGGTGTTATGCGCAAGTATGTGCGGTCATATATATGAGCGGGAGCGGTGACTGTGCTGAAATGATCTAAGTGTGATAGGGATGGATCCCAGCCAGGGGCCGCGTCCTTGAAGCGCTCGTTGGATCGAGGGATGCGTCTGCCAAATGTGCGCTGGCTGGAGTGCGCTACGAGAGGCTAAGTAAGTGTGTCGCCCGGCTCTGGGAACCATTACACCCAGAGTCCTTGACACACTGAATAACTGAGTAACACAGGAGGAGCAGAGCCTATAAAAAGCCGTGTTGGAAATGAAAGCAGGGACTGAAGCTCCAGCGCTGGAGCCAGATGATAATGAAATGCTGGTGTCAGACAGGAGGCAGGGGAAAGAATCAGGCCCGTGGAACAGTGGGCTAATAATAGCAGCTGAAACTGTGCTATTCCCACAACTGGCTGAGGAAATATCATCACACTTACACACACACACACACAGACACACACAGACGTGGACTCAGACTGACACACACAGGCAGGCTTGGCCCAAAGTTTGAACAGTAACCTGATCAAGCGACCGCAAAAACCGAAAGCAATCAGGAATCAAAGCAGATCCAGCATGCGTACAGTGTGTGTGTGTGTTTGTGCGTGTGCATGTGCCGCACAAATGTGAGCGTGCGCGGGGATGGGCGTGTGTGCGCGGCGAGGAGAGGGAGCGGGCAGAGATAAATGGAAGCAGAGTTCGGTGGAAACCACTTTTCCCTCCATAAAGCGGAGGAGCTCAGTCCTCTGATGTGCCCCACCAGAGAGGAGAGAGGGCCTTTCATTCAGCGAGAGGAGATCTGTCTCTTCTCCTTCCCATCATCATCCCCCAAGAGAGGGAGAGCATCTGAAGCCCATTCTCTCCTCCCCTCTACCCGCAAATATAACAACGTCTCTCTCCGCGCGACAAGACGAAAGGCTTCTCGCTCCTAATTGTACCCAGCCGTCACGGAGACTAAAGAGGTGAGGAGATCTGGGGAGGAAAAAGAGGGAGGAAGGAAGGAGGGAGAGAGGAGAGGAGAGGAGAGGAGAGAGGAGTCGGGGCAGAGGAAGAGGAGTCAAAGCAGAAGGGGGGGGGAAGAAAGGGAAGAAAATGAAAGATGTGTTTGTTCAGTACCACAGGCTGACACATCTCTCTTATCTCCTGCCCAGTCAAACCATATGCCCCGAGGCCACAGGGGGAGGGAGGGAGGGGGGGGAGAAAGATGAGGTGTAAGTGTGTGAGCGGGACGGGGGAGGGGGAGGGGGGGGGGCTAGGGGTCGATTAGAACACATCTCTTTACAGGATGCAGAGAAATCATAACAGAGGCACATGTGCGGCGCACTGCGAGGTCAGAGTGACTCGAGGGGTCGGCCAGCGATGGAGACAGAGAAATCTAAAGATGAATAAGAAGAGGAGGTGACGAGCGGTCAGAGGCATGGCGACGCACTGACCCGGAGCGAAGAGGCTTCGGCCGTGACCCCCCCCCGCCGCCCGTTGACCACACACGCCGCCTGGCACGGCCCGGACACCAGACGCCACTCGACACGGAGCCGCCGTCAAAGCCTCAGACACTCCAGCTGCGCCCGAGAGAGGAAGAAGAAGGAAGAAGGGGAAAAAAAAAGGAAAAACCAGATTTGATTAAACAGACATTTACACTCTGGAGACACAAATTGAGGCTGTCAAACACCATTCTCACTGCTACTGTATTCGGGGGAGGAAAGTTGTGTTTGGTTAGTTTTGTGTTACCTAAAGGCTGCCAAGACGTTAACAAATGCTCGGGGTTGATTTGTTGAGTTAAATACAGTAAAATGCACTATCCCGACTGTGTGTGCATTTGTGTGTGTGTGTGTGTGTGTGAGAGAGAGAGAGAGAGAGGGACAGACTGGTGCCACATGTTCAACTCCCGCTGAACCATACGTCCGATCCCCCTGTTTATTGACTGGAAGCCGATACCTTTAAGGGCTTCATTCATGCTACATTACGTGAGGTAAATTCAATAGCCCCGGCACCGTGGCTCTGGTCATTCACCTTCTTGCCCCTGGGTGACTTTTACATGTTGGATGTCTGCCTCTCTCAGGAAATCTCTCCCTCACACAAGCCATTGTGTTTAACCAGGCCTCATTCCTCTAACGGCACCTCCGGCTCTGGCCCACTGTGTACGTGCCCAGAGGGGGGGGTGAAGTCGGTTTTATTCTATTCAGTGTGAGTTTTGCGCACTTTTAATAGACGCAAAAAAATGTATGCCGGTGGGGATTTTCATCTGCGAGATTCCAACGTGTGACTCCACATTGCTGAAGCGCCATTAAATTGAAACTCCTGGAAAGTGTGCGGCTTCTAGGAATAGATCCAAGTGTGTGTGAGTTTGTGTGTGTGTGTGTGTGTGTGTGTGTACAGCTATCTGCAGCTCGTGGTGTGGATTTATAGCATGCCTCCAGAGCATACTTCCGACCCATCACACACACACACACACACACACACACACACACACACACACACACACACACACACACACACCCCTGGGTGAGGAAGGTGCGCTCTTTATCACTGTGACATTTCCATTTAAAAAACGCAGCCCAAGAGCTCTCACACTCACATCCATGTTTCCTGTGCCCCATGCTGCGGCACAATACCGACCACTTAACATGTAGCAGTGGCAGATCAGCCCCTAAACTCTTCCACTTCCCAACGCTGCCACGGGAAAGCTCATTATATATCTGTGATTTAGGGGGACGGGAGTTATGAGGGGGGGGGGCTACCGAGAAACAAAAGAGGAGGCACTGGGGCTCGCTGCTGGTTTTATGGACCGGCCGCTGACCACCAGTTGTATCTGCTCCTCTGAACTTTACTGCCGAGCTGCACTGGATGAAAGTTGTGAACAGAGAGTGTGTGTGTGAGTGGTTCTCATCCTCTCTCTCAGATAAATGTGATGATTAAAGGGAGGATGAATATAAAAAACATGTTTGTCCTAAATGGAATTATATTGACTCACCTTCCATCTCTTAAGGCCTTTGATAATCCATCACATGAAAGACTCCAGGAGAGAAAAATCACTTATATCTCCATTACTGCTTTTTTCATTAAAGCAGGTAACTTTTACTTTCGAGAGAACTTATTTAAGAACTTATTTTGCTTGAAAAACAACCAGTTTTGCTTGTGTCAGATCCCAGGTCAGCTTGGTTGTAGTGGAAAATTGTCAATAGTTCACATCATCCCTGACTGGCTTTAATGGTGTGGCTCATCTGTGTTTATACCGTGAACAGAACGGTAACATTGTTAAAAGGTTGTGAATTGACAGGATTAGGTGTAACTTGGTTAAAGAACAGTTTTAATGCTGGCCACTCAATATTTATGCTTTTGCAGACGTCTTTGTAGACATTATGGGACATTTGGGACATTGGCAATGGTATATTTGGAGTCCTGGGCTTTTTCAGGGCTGGTTTTGTCTGGAAACCATATAGGTTAGAAACCAATTTGCAGAGGGGACATAGTTTGAGGAGAATACTCAGATCCTGGTCATAAGAAGTTGGCATCTAGCAATTATAACTTTCAAACACAAAAAAAGGCTTTCTTCAGGGTTGAGGCCATTCTCTATAGGACTGGTCTTCCAAACACACATATTTAGGGTCCATTGGATATCAAGGCCTGGAAACCCTGGTCTGCAGCCATAAAGCTCTGGAACCACTGGGTGAGGCCTGAGTTTAAAGTGGATTTACTTTTAAGAAGGAACATGTTTTGAAGAAAACACTCAAAACACATCAGACAGCAGTTCTGTATAAACAGGCCCTGGTCATATGAGGTTGGTTTCCCAGTAGTTATGACTTTTAAACCAAGGAATAGTCTTACTTGATGGTTGGGGCCATTCTCTATAGGACTGGTCTTACACAAACACAGTGAGGATCCAGTGGAAACTTGGTTCTGGAGCCATAGTGATTGGAAACTAGTGGCTGAGGCCTTTCTGTGTAGACAGGTCCTGGTCACAAGAAGTTGGTTTCTAGAAGTTATGACTTTTAAACCCCAAAATAAGTCGAACTTGATGGTTTGGGGCCGGTCTCTGTAGGTCTGGTGGATTTAGGATCCAGTGGGTATCATGATGTCAGGGTGGAGGATGCAGGTTTAACCTCTGGACTTAATTCATCTGTCAGCCATCAATCCAGGGAGCCACATAAAAGGGGAGCTCATGAAAACTCTGTCGGACTTCTGTTCGTGACTGTATCTCACCTCCAACTTAATGAAAACCACATGTGACGGACTTTCTTCCCTCTTTCTCCTCCGATGGACGCTGACCCGGACCCGGGTGCGTCCCGGGCCCGCGGACCCACCCGGGGGTCTCTTGTCGTCGGCCGGCCCGGCGCCCTGATGTCCATCAACCTCGGGGAGCTGCAGGGTTTGAACGCGGTGATTAATCACACGGCGGCGGATCACCTCCATTTAGGCGCCGGGGGACGTCGGGGGGCTCCTGCGGACACAGAGAGCACTTTGTGCCGGGGAAACACGGGTCATTGTCCGCCACGACGCCCGAGCCCGGCGGGGGGGGCTGCGTGGATCATGTGCGGTTGTTTTGACAAACTCAGCTGGGCTTCCACACTTCCGGTTTCATTTCCTGGTCTGGTTACCAGGGTTACGTGGCATAAGAATAACAGATCACATTAACATGAAAAAGTAAAAATCAAAATCAAACTGTTAACAAATATTTTCTGTGGATTAGAAACCTAATAGGCCTCTGATGAGTTTTCTGATCTTCACACATGGTCTCTACCGCCCCCTATAGGTGGTCTCGGTGTAGTGTAGACATAACAAATACATGGCATTTTCACACAAAAGAAAATCACTCATGAGAAACTAAAAAGATCAATATTTATCCTGGAGGTATTTATGTTTGTTTTTCCTCTTTAAAAAAAATTATGGAACGTCAATATGGTTGTAATAAAGCTGTTTTTCTCACCTTTTAAGTTTATTATAAAGGGAATAAAAGATAAATATAAATGATGGAGAGATGATATTGGCAGCGTGTTATGCAAACATGTGGTGTGACGGGTGAATTTGACGTGTAAAGAAATAATAACTCAATTCAATTTTATTTGTGTAGCGCCAAATCATAACAAACAATATTTCAAGGCACTTTGCATAGAATGTCAACAGGTCCCACAATGAGTTATTTCCTAGGAAATCAGGGAAAATGTCAAATGTAGTTTTGAATAATCTTGACAACACGCAAATAAACAGCAATGAAAACATTACCCTGGTCTAAGACAGAAAGATAGATAGATAGATAGATAGATAGATAGATAGATAGATAGATAGATAGATAGAGATAGATAGATAGATAGATAGATAGATAAATAGATAGAGAAAGATAGATAGACAGATATAGATACTTGTGTCCCTGATGCTTGTCATGTCCCATCATGGTTGTTTCTAATGGATATATTCATACAACACAGTGTAATCATAGATTGGTGCATCATGCTTTTATTTAAAATGTCTGGATGTGCATGGATCTACTGATCAATCCAGAGACAGATGATATCTGGCCGACTGGATGCTCATGGAGGGGAGCCAATCAAGAGAGCTGTCAAAGAGGCTTTTCATGGGGCCCCGCGGGAAGCTGGACACAAGTGTCCCCCGGCGGAGACTCTTCAGCCTGGCAGACATACAGGCGGGCAGAGCCGGGTGAGCGCCTTGGCACTGGAAGGGGAGCCGGCATTCTGGTGGAGCAGGGGCTGGCACCAGCAGCAAGAGAGGCAGATCACAAAACACACACACACACACACACACACACTTGCTGAGGAGCAAACAGAGGTTGGCAGGGAGGGCTGCTCTTGAAAAGCTGCTGTTGTCTGGAGATGGCTTTCATGTGAATGGGAGCCTTAATAGGCGTTGTGTGACGGCTCTCACCGCACGCTGGGCACCGAGTGATCCTCTTCTGTCGGGTTTTAATTAATAAACAATGTTTGAAGGCCACAATGCACTTGGAGGGACAACACAGTGACTCCTTGGTGGCCTGGACGCTGTTTGTTTTTGAGTCGAACTCAAACACCCACTGAGGTGACCACATAAGCTGGGAGGTGCTGACATTCATCATATTTTCCCTCTTTGAAAGAAAACAAAGATTGACCAGAGTGCTGTGGCTCAGTTTGGATACTGGGAGTATGGAATGGTAAAAGTATGTTAACTATAACATTCTTATACTAAATAATGTTGCAAGAAAAAAATAATACATGATCACAAATCATCTGGTAAAGAGCATCTCACAGCTGAGGTCACTCTATGTCTATGTCACTTTATGTCCAGCTAACTGTTAAACCAAGAGGATCAAACTGCCATAAAACCACAATAAAAATAACTTTCATATAATGGCACTGTAAGAATTGCACCAAACCAGTAATAAGATAACTGATGCTTCAAGATAAAACCTTGAATATCTTCAGTATAATCCCATGTTGATATTATACAGATTTAACATAACACTTGCTTGTCTCTTAAAACGTATTCTATGGAGTAAGGGCGCCACCTGGTGGACTGTAAAGATGGACCGGTTTCATAAGCTTTTCAAATTAATAGGATTTTTTGACCCTCAAAAGAACTTTAAATGCATCAAATAAAAAACACAGTAAATCAAATAGTTGACTTTATATCCAGCCAACTGCTTGGTTTCACAAAACTACTTGGTCATAGAAAATACCGACATTGTTCCATCCTGTAGAATCAAATGTAAAAGAAAAGAGCAGTTGTCTAAGTCACTGCTCAAATGTTTCCTGTTTGATAGAAGAGTTACAGGCTGCAGTTTTAACACTGTGATGTTTTGAGGAACCATGCTAAACCTGGTCACTGTATGACTGATGCAGCGTCAACCCGACAAGGGAAACCACTGGTTAAAGTAAGAGGCAGCAGACAAACACTTGAGTTATTAGGACAAAGGGCAGTAGGACGACTTACAGCAAAGATCATTTTAATGGTCCCAAATATTCTGAACAACTAAGTGTACACTCATGGAAAAGGAAAAAAAATGAGAAGATATGACAAAATTCATCACATCTAGAATTCCACTCAATCTTTAATCAAGACGGGATTACAAATTCTCCAAAAAATCTGCAGTTTCAAAGGGCAAAAAGGGTAAAACTAGCTCACCTACTGAGGTCTTTAAAAACCTGTTCAAGTGTGACTGAAAACGTCCTGAACATTTAAAGGCAGGTCTTTTTTGTTATCATTTACAAAAAACAGGAGAAAGACAGAGACAAATAGAGAAGAAGAAAAAAAAATAGGAAAACTGAAACTGCTGGCTTTTTTTCTAGTCAGAAAGAACGTCCGCTGAGGAACAACGACACTGATGACATCATCAAACGACAACAAGGACAGCTCTTTGCCACATGCCGCCTCCCGTCTGGTCCTATATACTAACTTAAAAAAAGGGGGGGGGGTGGGGGGGAAGAAAGCAAACAGACGAAGAAGAAAGCAGAGGAGAAAAGAAGTAGAAAGGATTCTGGGGGGGCAGGGGAGGGGGGAGGGGGGAGGGGGGGGTGCGAGTTGTGGTTCTGGGTCTGAATTGGCCGACCCGTCTGGGCCACTGTGATGTCCTTCCCTGAGTGGGGGGCGGGGTGGGGGGGCAGTGGGTTATGGTCCGAGCCTGTGAGCTCTCTGGGGCTTCATTCTGCTTGTACTTGTTCTGTGTGTGGTCTTTTCCTCCAGTTGCTGAGTTGTCAAAGTCCAACATGTTCTGTACTGTCCGAGTCCGAACTTTCCCCCCCAACTTTCACTGGCCTGTTCCACTTTTCAGACTTTACCCACTCCTGGTCTCCCGATTGGCACTTGTATGAACGAGTCTTGGGGCTAAACTGAGGAGGCTCCAAATCCATTCACAGTCTGCTCCTCTGTGGCCGCCCGCTGACGGAGAGGGGCGGTTTGCATTCATTCATTCAATTTGTTTACAAGTTTGATCATTCTTGTGTAAAGTCTATGCACTGAAACTGTCTGAGCAGAGAACAAGCTGAGACGGCGATGCTTCCTCTAGGAGCTCAGTTTGGGTTTCTTCGAAGGGGGCAGGGGTTCCCCTTTACTGTCTGCATCTTCCTCCTCCTCCTCTTCTTCCTCGTCGTCGTCATCATCAGGATAATCAACCAGTCCCACTAAACCTCCCTGAGGAAGACAAGACACAGAATAAGTCCTTTCATCTTTCATGCTTTCATTAAACTAATCTGAACTTGTGCGATTTCTGCTTAGTTGTACCTTTGTGGTTACTGCTGATGTGGGGGGTGAGCTGCGCACTCCTGAGCCCGGTGACCCCGGTGACCCCGGAGAACCTGGGTTCAGCGAGGCAGATGAGGGGGGGCTGGACAGGCTGGTTTTAGTTGAGCCAGAGAAGGAGAGTTTGAAGCTGGGACTCTGTCGACCTGACAAGCTCGACTTCCCCAGAACTTCTTTGTCGTCTGGGTCTTTCACTTTGGTCAGAGAGGGAAAAGTATTTTAGTTTGCTATAAGCTTTAGACTTGGGCTTTTCTTTATCCTCTAATCTTGCCTTGTCTCTGTTCTAATGGAATCGTGATACAAACACGTAAATGGCACAGACATCAATTCTTCCCTTATCTTTCTTCTTACTTCTTTTTGAGGAAAAAACTAATCTGAACACTGCTTTCCAATACGTACATTTCTTTCTCTCCATGAATTTGCTGATTGGTTCCATGAGGTCTTCCTCGCTCTTCATCTTGTCAGATGGAGGAACCACGGCCTCACCGTCCTCCAGGTCGTCCTCATCGTTGTTGAACCACATCTCCTCTTCATCCTCCAGCGTCCGTGCATCACGACGGAAGCGATGGTTCCGCAGGATGGAGCGCATGCTGCAGAGGACAAGACACAGCTTAGTGGTTAAAACAAAAAATACACTTAAGTGTCAAATATCCTGAAATGTAATCTTGTGACCCTGGTTATAGGAGTTAATACTTGTGACCTTAGTGCATAGGTGTAGTATATTATCACACATGTACTGTAAAGCCAATCCATTCATTCTTTCTGATGTCACCCTACGTAACAGAGGTATGATGTAATACGACGGAGGGTATTTCAACCGTGAACTAAAGGTCGGTGAAGAGCTGCTACAAGATCAACTTCAACTATTCCTGAGAACTGCAAATGATTGACAACAATCAGAAGCAGTGAAAAGCTAAAAAAATACACATTGACATGCAAGTGGTATATTGCTCAGTCTAAGCAGTTATTAACAGAGGACTTGTTGTGTTAGATGAGAAACCTGTAACACAACATCTGCTTTTATACAGTCGGTGCAGTGCACACAGAAAAAAAAATACACTAACTTAGACTATAAAACGGAGACTTTGAAAGAAGACATTTTACTACTTCCTTTTATATGGAGACACACCGTCAGACAGAGGATTGTCTCCGTCTTTAAATCATCAGTGACAGTGTAATCGCAGCTGTAATAGTAGTTGTGTTGCTGCCTTGGTTTTCTCACCTATCCAGTTTGGGGTTGTCTTGTCTCTCTCGCTGCTGCTCATACCGCAGCTTCAGGCCCTTGAACGTCTGGACATAGTCGACGTCTTCCAGAGCTTTCCAGTAGTTCTCAACTATATGAGCGGTGAGAGACTTCACATCCTCCTAGGAGCAATGGGAGAGAGAGAGAGAGGGACAGACAGAGAGAAACGAGTGTGGTGATAGAGCAGAGAGGGAAATGTGGGTAAAAGTATGAAAGTGATGAAAAAGATGGTAGTTGAGAGTATAGAGCAGAGGAGGAATGAAGGATGGAGGAAATGAGCAAAAGAGGGGGGGAACAAACCAAACCAGTTAAACACGACCAATAACTTTTCAGGATGTCGTCAGTTCATATTTAGAATGAGTGCAATTTTAATCAAACATAAAATTGTGTGTACTGCTGCTTGCTTGATATTCAGAATAACTGATCATTTGCTAAAATGGAAAACCATTTTGACAAGTAGCTCAACTAGCCACAGAACAGGGAAGAAAACCTGCAACAGGAAAAACAACTAAGGCAGAATTGATGGAGCAGCAGTGACGATGCTACGGTTTGATGGTGAACAGTAAACTTCTGTGGCTCTGAGGTTTCACTGTCAATAACAAGAACTTATGTTCCCATCTCAGATTTGCTGTCAGGTCTTTAAGTGTGAAAGATTTTTCAGAAAGGTCACTTTTTCAGATGGGTCACTGTAATCATCACAAGCTTTGGGCAGAATAAAATAATTCAGCAAAGACTGAAATGAAACAGCCAGGCTCGGGCAATACTCACCACACGGACATACTCAAACATCTCAATGATTGCCGAGTTCATGAGATTGTAGCGGGATCCATTGTTGAGGAAGGCCTTGATGACGGGCTCAAAAAGGAAGTTCCTCATGATGTAGCGATTGTAGAATTCATCCTTCAGACCAATGATCCTCCGCATGAAGCGCAGGGCACCTGGTTTTATACAGAGATAGAGATCATTATTGAGCGCCAAACTTTATAACGTGGTGGGTCTGTCTGAGTTGGGAACTAAGAGTTCAAGCTGTGGACTCACATAGGGCCAGGAACGCGTGCTGAGACGCAGTGAGCACCAGAACCCTCCTGAGAATGTCCTTGTTGATGATATAGTTCTTGATGTGGTAGGTGTGATGCTCCACACAGAACGTCAACAGCTCCAGAATCAACGCCAGCAACTGGGATGTTTGAAAGTCGTCTGAACATAAAGGAAAGACGGTGACTAAGTACATACCTTTGGACAAAGTTTGAACAATAAAAAAAATCTCACATGTATCCAAAAAGATGTTCAATACCTTTGCTGGGTTTTTCCTCCGTGGTGTTGGCCAGTAGTGGAGCCGAGAGGACGTGCATACAGTGCTTGTAGAAGAAGCTCAGGAACTCTGTCTTCTCAGTTTTCTGGGAAAAGAAGAAAAGATAGATAAAAACATTTTGATTTACTAGAGAGAAACTTGATTCGCAGAAAATGTAGATATTTTTATTCTGATTTGACTACAGTATCTGAACTTTGGTCAATTCAACCAACATTGACTTGGATCCCATTCTTCTACTTCGTATGAATGATGACGTGACTGTGGGACTCTTGGTTTCTCTGCGTCTTCAATTTTGAAATTACAGGACCAATAGATTCAGAATGCAAACTCACATTTGCCGTAGCCAGCATATTGTCTGGGTCCACCAGAGTCCTCAGTAGGCCCATCAGCTGCACTGCCCCCCCTAGTTCTGGGTCTGTGTCACAGATCATGTGTTCAATGATCAGGTTGATCAACAGGATGTCCTGATGGGGCAACAAATCATCATTAGTGACAGAACACCTATTTATCCTGAATGCGTATCGTGCTCATTGGTCAATATCAAAACATTGGATGCTGTTTTGTTCATGTACTTACATCATCATTCTGCTGAGATTCCTGCATGACGAACTCTCGTACCATGGAGGGGTTGTACTCCACCAGATAAGAGAAGATATCTGTGGCCGCCCCACGCACCTGAACATCATCCATTCCCTGTTTTGAAAATAAATGGGAACAGGCACTATTGTCAAAAAAGGGTATTATTCTCACAAATGCTTGTAAGTCTAACAATGCACACGTGTTCGAAGTAGCATGTACACACACACAACTAAATATGCATCCATCATCTACTTACTATTAGGTGCTTAGTTTGTTTAGATGTTTTACCCTGCGAAGATTTCAGCTTAAAAGTAAAACTGGGACTGAAAATGTCCAAATAAAAACAAAATAAAAACCCTTGTAATGCACTTAATGTGTTTGGTTTTTTAACAACTTGTTGTCACTGTTGTGTTTGTGGAAACTCTAAATCAAAATTGAATAAGCTGTGATTAAAGTCGACCAATGTGGTGTTCAGCATGTGACACAATCTGTCCATAGTTGAATTTGAGAGTGAATTCTTCTAATCTGTGACCAGTAATATGAAAGACACTTGAATGAAACGTGGGGAATACTAAAAAACCTTATTTTCAGGTTATAACACACTAACAGCTCAAACACGACAAATAACATGTGCATGGCAAATGTGTCTTCAAATGCAATGTCAGACAAAACTCATATTTGGTTTGTTTTATGAGTTTGCTCGACTTGCTACAGAAAAATTGCCATGTCATGTCTAAAGCTGAAACAGAAATGCCCTTTAACGCAAAACAAGAGCTGCACACAAAAATATGCAAATCACATAACTGGCTCCTAAGTCACAACACAGTCGAATAAAACCACCACAGAGTCTGATTTTGCTTCCCCCGCAGGGTGTTTTTTTCCTGTGCACAACCCCTGGCAACAAAATAGCTTGTATGGAACAGATGCACAGTTTTAAATACATACTGCCAACACCTCTCATCTTTTAGCTTTAACTTTCATGAATGCATAAAGGGAATCAAATCAAAAGCTGACAACACCAAATTCTGTGTATGTCTAAGCACTACACAACAGACATAATTCCAATCTTGAGAGTGCTGCACTCACCAGTATGA
The DNA here is from genome assembly GCA_038501795.1 of Pseudopleuronectes americanus. Taxonomy (NCBI): domain Eukaryota; kingdom Metazoa; phylum Chordata; class Actinopteri; order Pleuronectiformes; family Pleuronectidae; genus Pseudopleuronectes; species Pseudopleuronectes americanus. The sequence goes on along the minus strand of CM076734.1, from coordinate 15,390,408 downwards.
CCTCTAGTGCAGGTAAAATGCCCATGTTTGACAATGTCTTGAAGAAGGCGTCTCTGTTTTGAGGTTGTAACGTTTGTGAGAATGCACAGAATTCTTTAAGGAAGTTCACCTGTAAGACAAACAAACACGGCTCCATGAATTAAAAGGACAAGGAGAAACACCATTATAACTTGACAGGTAATCGGTCAGGACGTGGCATACCAGCTCGTGTCTTTTGTCGTCATCAGTAGCCTCATCTGTTAGCTGTGCAAAGAGGTCTGTCAGAAACTTCTCATCGTCCTGGCAGCAAAATAAAAGAGGAGTTGAAAAAGGTTGCCTTTTTTAAATAAAAAGGTTAGTGTTTTGAGGCTAGTGGTACACTCAACCAAATTCATAACTGCAAAGTAATTTCTAAATAATCAGGAACCAAAAGAGGCACTCACCATATTGACACAAAACTGATTTAAAAGCACAATTAAAGTGCAACATAATTTGTTGTTATAAACACCTTTTACATTCAATATACATCCAGAAATAAAACAAACATTTATTTACCGTTAATTCTAAACTACTGCAGTTTACATTTAGAAAATGTGCTGTATATAGATGATAAATTATGTACCAAAAAAATGCTTTGAACTGAAAACTGAGTAGCATTCAGGGATATCTATGATCCAGAATATCAAGTCATATTTTAAATACTTAATTTTGGCTTAATAAAACTGCAGCTTCTTGGTGAGGAAGGTCTGCACCAGTTTCTGTTTGACTTTACAACTTCACATAGCCCAGTGTACCAGAGTCAACAGCGTGCCAGTTTCCTCTACCACAGCATAACTGATTTACACAACACTTCTCCATCTCTATGGAGACGGCCATACATAAACACTGCTGAGTTGACACAGTACAAAAACACAAAGGTCACATGACCATAAAAGACTAGCAGACAAACTCAGACTGGTTAAAGCTCAATCAGCCAAAAATAAAACCTTTGTACAATCCTACAATTACTGTAATTTACAGTTATCAGTGCATAACCACTGTTTTCAAATGATATTCTATTATGTGTGCATTCCGATGCTATGACAGGATTGTCTGGAAAGGTTCTTAGTATTGAGTAATATAAATGTGTATCACATGCGTTTGCTTTGAGTAAAGATGTCTCAGTAAAATGTGGTGCATGCACACAACTAAGTAAAAACACTGGTGACCAATACATTTCAGTGGCAACACGTCATGTCTGCCTCTCTCACCTGTAGCATGCCCACAATCTCCACCTTGTTGAAGAAGATGAAGGAGTGCAGGGTGGACAGCATGTTTTCCTCAAATACAGAGGGCGTGGGCAGCACCATGTCCTGAATATACTGCACCCGATATGTCTGGTGTATTTTCTGACGCAGTTCGGGATCAGAGATGGGGATCACCTCCTTAAAGCGAGCTGTCTTAGTGAGAAACTCTCGATGCCGCCGTGGCTGTGGGAGCGCTGGGTCAAACTCCAGACAGCCAATGACGTCCATGATGCACTCTTCAGAGAACATAACCTCAAAGAGTGCCGTGCGATTGAGCAGGAAGATGCCTTTGATGATTTCGTAGAGGTGGTGCAGTCCCTCTCGATTCTCTAAATCCTCACAAACGCGGAACAGTTCCAGGATTTTGCGAATGTATCCCTCGTTCTCCACGGCGAGTGCCAGTTTCTCGCGCCGCAGCGGCGACGGCAGCGAGGAGGCCACCATCTCCGCGAGGTCCTCCAAGCGGTTCAGTTCACATGGGGGCAACTCTAGACCCGGTGACGACATGTCGTCGAAGCGCTCCTCCTCAGACTCGTCCACTACATCCTGGGTGATGTCCACTGATGGGTCTTTACCCTGCACCTGAACGGCGCGACAAACAGAGAACGTAAGTACTGCAGTTGCAGACACTAGCAACACAACCACCCACCACATATAATATTAAATGCACACGCAGATGGAGCAGACAAACACACACCCACGCACAGACTAGGGCACTTACCTGGCATATTTTCTCCCAGATTTCATCACAGCCGGCCTTCTCTTGGAAGCTGAGCGCCAGATCGTAATTCTCTGCCTCTGACCACACTATCAACGTGTCCTTTTGAAGCCGGAAAAAAACAAAGACACTTTACAATCAGAGAAGGGAAATCCACATCTTACACACGCTGCGCCATTTACAACACAACACTTACCTGCTGTTTCTGGTAAGCTGTGTTTGGGTTGATTTTGGACTCCAGCAGTAGGGAACCTGTCAGGTTGAAAAGGAGATTATTAAGGGTTATTATGAACAGGGCTTAAACGAGGAGGACGGGTTGTGGTGTGTGCGCTGCATACAAATGAGGGTTGCATCGGTGGTTACAACTGAGGGCTACATGTGGAAGTAACTGTTGACATAATAACCGACAACTACAACTGCTTGACTGACACATGCCGGGCTGGTGACGTACCATCGCTCTCTGCCCGCACCAGCAGGGATGTGCCTTTCAACCGCTCCACATAGGCCGAGGAGACGTGTCCGGTCCCGCGGTCGTCCCACTGTCTGTCCTCGTTGAGGGTGTAGACTTTGACTCGTCGGCGAGTGTCCGTCATCCTGGCAGGTGATGGTGGTGGTGGTGGTGCAGGTGGCCGGTATCCCCCTCCCGGACCGTCCTTCTCGGCTTTGTCTCACAGGGTGTTCGCCTCGCCTAGTAACACCACAACTTCACTTCCCACCCCCCCTCCCGTTCACCTCTACAATGCAGCCCTGGCTGTCCGCTCAAAGGGTTCAACCAGCCCGAGCGTATTCCAAAGTCCGGGACGGGGAACCAGGAAGCGTCCCCCGGTCACAACTACGATATGTTGATTTGTTTCCCCCCCTCCCCTCGGGCCGCTGCAAACTTGTCTCGCTCAGGAGACTCACGGACCGTCTGCAGCGAGCTACCGACGGACTCGTTCACGGTGCGGAGGGCACTGACGGTTGCTAACTTGTTAATAGTCAAAGTGACGGCTGGCAGCCAGTACACAACACCCCCACCAACACACCGCCGAGGGAGCGGTATTCACAATAAACTCCGCTCTTACGACCGCTGGTTCCCAAAGCACCCAGCCTGCTCGTTAGTACAGTCTGTACGCTGGAGGGCAACGTTAGCTAGGGTGCGCTAGCTAGCACGGCTACCGAGTTAGCTGGCGCGCTAGCTGCCTACGCTCCACATGTCCCGACGCTCAAAACAACAACACAAAGCCCGAACGAGCAGAGCCGGGCACCGGTAACATTACTTCACACCCCGCGGTCACCGTGTTCACTACCCGCGCCGCTGTTGTCCCCCCCTCCGATTGTGTTCTGAATAATACGTCCAAGCTAGCTAGCTAGCCGTTAGCCGCTATTTCTGCCCCAAGTGTTCCGCCATGTTCTGGCTCGGGGCCGCGGATAGACCACCCTCTCCATACCGGTATCCGTGCATCCCAAACAATCGTGCGGGCCAACAACGTGCTGCCGTGCGGTTACTGCGAGGTTACGCCCGACATTACAGCGCTATTTGCCATTCATTCCCGACGGCTCAGATAATTGCTAGCTGTTCCCCCCCCCCGTGAGTAGTCAGCCATCTTGGGTCCCTTCACAGTCAGTACGGGGTTTCCAGCACAGCAACAACAGGGCAGCCCGCCACATTTAAAGAGACAGTAACACAACCGAGTTTCGATTTCTGGCTCCTGCAACATCTAATATTGTTCAAAACTATAATTTTAATAAAACTATTTGACATTAACGTGCATTCACATCTCATGCACAAGCAAATAAAATCTGGGTTTTAAACAGGAAAATGGTGGGAGACACTGGTCAGAAAACAATAGTTTATTTTATTTGAATCAAACTTAAACAACAACAACAACAGCAGGGGTAGTTGAGATCTATGCAAAACCAAACTTAAGCATTTTACAAAATGATCATAGGCTATGGTAACAATAACAAGAAATATGGAAGGGAAAAAAAACAGTCTGTGATCAGTTAAATTAACAGTAGAGTATGTGGACAGTTACTGGTTAAAAAAATACATCACCTGCATAAAAAAATCCACTGCATGTTCAAAATCCAACTGCCCAGAAAGGGAGTATATTAAAAAACATGTAATGTAAGTAATAAGTAAAACCGAAATCACACTAACATTTGAGGATCATAAACATTTTTTTCCCCATCTAGCCTGTGGAGCACTTCTCCAGTCAGGGATCCCTCTCCATCAATAAGTTAGTCCTTGCAGATAGTAGTGGGCCATCTTCTAAATAATCATATCATGAATTTCACTTTTGACACAAGATCACAATGCATGATGGTTTGTTCTGTGATAACCGTCTCTTTCAGGAACTTGACCATACGTGATATAATAGTAGAGCCATCTCGTAGCCGTTGGTTTGTAAACATTGCATGGCTCAATGTTGTTAGGATAGAGCAAGAGTACATCAACATCTTAAGATGGATCATGATATAAATCGTTAGATCGCCCACTCCAACCTGCAGCCATCAACACCTCTATCCTCTTGATGTAACAGACATCGGTATGCTGCCGGCCACAACTCCATTTCATATAAAGCCCAAATTACTCCATTTTTGAAAACCAGAACCTTTTCCAATGTATAGTATAACGTGAAAACCCACCCCTTATCAAACTGACAATGTTGTCCATATACACAGATCTATACGATTCTGTGGAAATGTAGTGCAGTGTAAACTCCTTCCAGGTGTGTGAAGCAGGACAACCTGTCACTGACGCCTTTACTTTGCCGCCTGCTGAGCCTGACGTCGCAGAAGGACATAAATCTTCTCCTTGATCCAGTCTTTGTTGTATGGTTGGTATGTCTGGGTGTCAGCTCTGTACCTGTATGGAGATTAAAAACGATCTGTTTACTGGAAGTGATCAACACGCAAACATGGTGTTGATCCAAATACTGGCGGTACGCTGAAAAGAGCAAACTTACACAAGACAGCTAAGATCGGCCAAGTCGTCGATGAAGTCAAACAGCTGACTGATGTCATAAGTGATCGATGGACTGTTTGGATTCATCCTCTTCAAATGCTCTTCATACATTTTGCACACACCTGGATGAGGGGTGCGGAACAAAGGGAACATACTCAAAAACCTTTCACAACAGTGTGCATCAAAACAAAATGGCGAACAGCAGGGGGTAAGGAGAGTAAATTCACACTCGGTTCACACAGATACAATTTTAATTCAAAATTATGTTTTAATATAAAACATCTCCATCAGGCATTTTAAGTTATGCCACACACTCTTAATAAAATGCATTACATTTGTCTTCTATTAATAGAAGTATTAGAACGCATCTACGTAGCTACATATCCCAAATGTGAAATATATTGTAAAATGTTATGTATGAAGCAGTTGTATGATACTGAGTGAGTCCGAGGCCCAACGGAGACAAGGCCTTTTCTGTCAGGGCTCACATCCTTGGACTGAAGAGATCCATCTGACAAACTCATCATCATCTTTCAAATCTCTCTAAAAGACATATTTGTATTTACCGGCTTTCTCCTAGTTTTAAACTTCTCATTTATTCAAAACATTTTATAATGTTTTATTTAATCTTGTTCTTGCTGATTTGTCACTTGTAATATTTTCCATTACTGCATCTGTGGTCTGATGTGTGATCTTCAAACTACCTTTTCCACTGTTTGATTTCAATTTTCCTTTTTAACATGTAAAGCAAGCACCTTGTAACTGTGTTTTGAAAGGTGCAATATACATAGACTTTAGTATGACTAGAACCTCAGTTGTGACATTATGCCATTACTCTGCTGAAAGCTAAATGAGGAATATTAAATAACAGATTAAACCAAAGGTAATGACACGAAAGCAAAGAGATTGAGGAAAGAAAAGCACATTAAAGCATCTGCGGACTCACCTTCCATACATTCATTCACTGACTCATAGTCAGCGTATGTGCGGCCCTCTGGTCTCTTGGTGGGCTGGACGAGTAAAATTGTGTGCGACTGTAAAAATAATTAACAATGTTTAAATCATACCATCCAGAAACATATCTTTCTCACTCCAATCTCAAAGAGATGTACAGTCGATGCTGAGTTTTTGTGCCACTAACACACAGATTTACAACTAGGAGGTGAACGCTAGTTATATAGCAACACTGAAACGTCACGTAAGTGAATGAAAATTCACAAATATCCGACAAACTTAATTAATTTCCAGACTCGGCAGACACAGACGCGTTCATCGGGAGCTAATGTTGAAACCTGGTGATTGTAGTGGACGAACAAATGGGAGAAAACCCATGTTTGACGGAGGAGTGGACATTAGCATCGGAGCTTGTTAGCTTAGCTGCGCTGTATTAAAAAGCAGCTAACGTGGCTACTACGGGGCTTTTTCTACTATTTAATCGTCGAACAGGACCAACTCACCATGTTTGTGTTGACCGGAGACTGTTTCTAGTGATTCAAGATGGAAAACGGCACGAAATTCACAGTTTGTTGCTTCACAATCCCCCGTGCGATGCAGCTGTTTGTGCAGAAATATTCACGGGAAATGAAATACGTTTGCTTCCGGTTGTAGAGTGAAGAGCCTTCAAAATAAAGTACTGGTTTCAAAATAAAGCGTCCAGTAGAAACGCTGCTGGATGAATCTTATTCTTTGTGTCTATGAATCATTTTGTAGTGATCTCATAAAGTTTTTTTAATATAAATGGTAAAATGGTGAATCTCCAAGAATTGTATTTGTTACATCACACCATTTTATAGTTGAGATTTAAATAAAAATTCGACGGGTGTCAAAACCAAGTAAAGTTCACTTTCGGGAACATTGCAAGACAAATTAGAGACACAGATAAAACACACCAACCTTTTATTTATATCTGGAAATTTTATTTGGTTCATGATTTAACTTTCATCATTACACAATTCCATTTTCCTCTGAACAATTCAGGGAAAAGACAAATGTGTGCTACAAACAAAATGCAAAAAATAAAACAATTAAATAAATTCAAGCTCAGGAGCTGTGATTGTATCTGTTATAATGTGAGTGTATCTAGATCATTTTCAATGTATTTCTGATGTTTAAATTAAATGTGTGCTGTGGTTGAAGTTTCACAGTACATATTCATGTGTGGCTTAGTAAATATATAGTATATACGTATACAAATTGCATCATACCGAGGACAATCTACTCATCCTGAACGTGCTAGAGGTAAATTATGTGAACATGGTTATGCCCTGGCTCTAAGTGCACCCATGAGTGAGGCTCTCCTCGGGGAGGCCCCTGCTCCAGGTGGAGGGGGGGGCTCCCTCACCACTTGCCCACACTCTCTCTGGCACGCCTCCAGGGACACAAAGTTGTTGGCATTACCCTGACAGCTTCCGTACCAGAACTCAATGCATTTACCGCTGCCTGAGTCATAGTAGAACCGAACCATCCAGGTGTCACAGGTGCCCTCGTCTCGAGGCAGGGAGCACACGTTCCCAGGGGACGGAGCGGCAGGAGGTGCTAGTGGGTGATCCTGAACAAGGTGGGAAGAAATCTTTAAGGAAACTGTAGATGTTAATTAATTAACACTACAAGCAAACTGATAACAGGTAAAGAGAACTGTATATGCACTGCTCAAACGATTTAGTTTTGTTCTGCAATATCAGTGGAACAGCCTTTCAATCAATTTGCATTATTCAACAGCTTTAATAGGTTTATTCAAACAAGATGAGGAGCAGATGTGATTCATACCACAGTCGTCTGGTACTCAGGACATCCAGCTCTTCCAAATCCTTGAGCTCGGGTCACCCCATCCAAACAACAGCCATACCTAAAGGAGATATTTGGAATCTATATTAGAATTCTTCCGTTTATCTATTACATTTTTGTCACATGTTGGTGATTATTACCTGGTGCGAACACAGTCATCTTGGGTGCAGCCCTGGTTCCTGGGTCCGGTGGCAGAGGTGTGACCGTCAGGACAGCAGCCATAAGAAGACTGAGCACAGTGAGGGCCGACCACGGACGGGTTGAGTTCGTATGTAGTGATTGTTTGAGATCCAGTAGCTAAAGCAAGTCAACACAAAGACGTGGTAAAATATACTGCTACTGACCATTACATCACCATGGTATGTTTTATATGTTCATTCTGATCCATCTGTGACATGATTTACTAGTTTCAGTTATTTTCTATGTTGTCATGGCTTTAGTAACACATACAATATGTGACAGTTAAGGATAGACTGTATCATGTATTTAATCATTTAAATATGGTCTTCAATAGTGAGGTAGAACAGAGACAGTTTGGGCTTTGTGTTTGTGAATAAGAGAAAACAGAGCCTTCAGGGTCTCACCAGGTACAGTGGTGTGAAGACAGTTTTATTTTTATTTGCCTGAGGAGGCTTGTTTTAAAGTGATGACTTATCTTAAATAATCGGTTGCACATTCACTCTCAAAATTCCTGGCAGATCATAGACATGAGTTTATACACACATAGATTAAATGCACGTTCAAACACGCAAAGACAGAGAATAAAGCTTCATCCTCGGCTTCATACCTGAGGGCTCTCCTGATGGAACATGGGGAACAAATCCTCTCGTGCTGCTTTCATGTCTCCTGGGATTCTGCACACTCGGGACCACTGAAGGCAAAACTGCATTAAATAAAAACAAACAAACACAAATAATCAAACTAACACAGTTCAGATTTGACCTACTTTGTGTTCCAGGGCAGGACTGCGAGTTGCACGCCTCCACAGAGACAGGCCTGCTCGCTGATCCGCACTGGGCTTCGGGGAACGGGTTCAAATCTGTATCGAAACAGCCGACCCTCCTGTCCCTCACACCCCCACCACAGCTCCGAGTGCACTGCAGACATAAGACAAGAGAGGCAGAGGAAGCAGGAGGATATTTAAAATCTTTCTTTATAGTATTAAACACTGTTTGTCTTTACGTACCAGGCCGTAGTCAGTCACGTGCCAGGTGATGCGAGTGTGGCAGGCAGGTCTGCGGCATGCCTGGGTAGAGGCAGGTCGTGCCAGTCCACTACAGGAGGGATCGCCCAGATGTTCACCTCTTGGTCCCACACAGTTCACCTCCCTGGTCTGCTGGCCTTCCCCACAGGTGACTGAACACTGACCATCATATGCAAGAATATATTAAAATCTTGAATCATCATAAATTAAGGGCATCAAGATGACTAATGGGCTTGATTCCAGAATACTAATTTATATTCCTGCCTGTAAGATCAATAAAATGTTAAATTGTACAAACCACACTGAAGCTGGAGACACTGTACTCAGCAGAACATGGTTGCATGTTGCAGGCCTGCTGACACTGAGGCCTCTGCAGGCCCTGGGTGATGCAGTGGGTCGCATCCACCATACGGGGGTTCACCGGGTCCTGAACCCAGCACTCCACGCTGCGGTACTGCATGCCTCCGCTGCAGGAGGCCGAGCACTCGCCGTAGACGCCGGTTTTGTAGATGTACGTGAGCGTCTCACTTGGATGAGGAGCGACAGTGACAGGAGCAGCCGAGTGCACGGAATGAATGTCCTCATCCAAGCCCATGAACTCTCCATGGTTCAGTACCTGGAAGAAGATGCATGGTTGTGACTGTGTCTGCAGAAAACCAAAGTGAGTGATCATAGGAAGTAACTATTCATAGTTGTGTAGAGGTAACAGTCTTGAGGTTATTGAAACCTAATCAGTTCATCTCTGTAGATAGCGTGTTCCATGACCTTGACATTCGACCTTTGAATCTCCGTTTTGCTCTCACCCTGCAGGAGCCGTCCACACAGATGTCTGTGCGGCCCACGTAACAAGGTGTCCCATCCACCACTGCAGGTCTGTGACGATAGAAGAAGTTCTCTCCTCTCGGGACACAGTTCAGCTCACATGGATTGGATGCTAGAACATTCAAGATTTAGTCATCATAAAACCCTCTATCAGATATTTTCTGTAAGTAGTTTGTCCTGCTCAGAAGCAAATTTTAATGTCACATAGATTTAGATAATGTGACTGTACAGTGTAATAACAGATCTCTAACCTCCATAGTAAGGAACCCATGTGCGGGGTTTGCCCTGGAAGACCATGCTGTCGAACTTGGAGCACTGCTCCTCCCTGAAGTCCCTGGACTCAGCCGGACATTCCTACAATCACACAACATGTTGGATTACTGGTTTATGATACATAAGTGCAGGTTGTTGGTTTATGTCATTGATGAATAAGATAAATTTAAACGAGTTTAGGGATAAGTACTTGTGTGTTGCAGGTTCGGAAGGATTTGGATGAACCCAGGCAGTTATGTCCTCCGTCTGTTCTGCAAGAGAGAGAGAAAAGAGTGCAATTAACATTTGTATTCCTTGGGTAATGCATTTGGCTTTATTAGTCAATAAAATTAAAATTGCATATAACAAAAAGTATTGTGTTACTTCCAGCCTATTTCAGATCAGATCATGAGGCAACCATCCCATTCCGACTCTGTAACTCCATGTCCTACCTGGATGTGATGCATTTCCTGGTTCTCATGGTGACTCCTGTGCCACAGGTGCGGCTGCAGGGCCCGTAGGCTCCAAACTCTCCCCAGTAGTCCTGGGTTGGCTGGGCCACCTGAAGAACACACAGTGAACCTCCCACTCGCTTGGCTGCTGGATCACACTGAGCTCTCACACATCATTTCACAGCCAACCGTGAACCACAAGCACATACTAAGAGCATGCTGGAGACACCAAAATAGAAGCTGGAACATTGAGCCACAAACCACCGCCTACACTTTGAATAACATCTTCTGTAAACCCGCTCGGTGACACATAGACAACATCAATAATTTTTCTCAAACACTTGGTATTTTTAGGTTGAGATTTCTGGACGTACTGTACTTTGCGTTCTTTGCCATTACCATTCATATTTAAGCACTGATATGTACATGCAAATGATATAATATTATTAATACTGTCAGCAGAAGGAATTAAAGACTCACGGTGAAGGCAGGTTCAGCCAGCAGCTGCAGGAGACCAAGGATGAACAGCATCTTCATGTTCACCAGGATCCACTGCAGAACTGATGAGATGTATGGCAACTAAATAACTTAACTTTCAGTGCAATAAATGTTATATAAGAATCAAGCGTGTGCAATTCATCCATGTATGTGCATCCAAAGGTGATTTCTTTCTTAATTGTAAAGATATGCATAAAACGTGTTTCACCTGCATTGTAAGAACATGCTGTTAATAAATCTGAATGAATTATAATCTTTCTTACCGTCTCAAAGTGAATTCCCAGTTGGTCGACCAGTCGTCCAGAAGGATGTGCACCTCAGGAGTGAAGGGAACTGAATGACACCCAGTTTTATATCTTCACCTCCACTCAGCTCCCACACGCTGCAGCCCCATAACGTGTCAGGTTTCAACCACAGAAGGGAAACTGGGTTTTTTCCTCAGTGGAACAGAATGTCTCTAGCTAAGACCCTCAGGCTGTGAATTTATTTAGTTTTAGAAGTTTTGATTCGACTCTTTATTTTTCTGTCCTAGTGTAAGAATTAAAGAAGAAGAAGAGCACACAGAATTTAATGGTTTCATGCATGAATTTAAACGGGGAAAGCAATGATTTCTCAGAAGGTTATCAAATAAGAAAACCATTGAAATGTGATCAAGGATGAAAGATAGATTGTTTTTTTTTGCTCACATTGCCCCTTTGCATGTCTCATAACCACGAAACACACATCCTGTGCTGGTGGGAGGTAAACATCGCCCCAAGGCTGCATTCAGATTTATTTAAAATCATAAAAATTGAAAGTGAAAAACCATAATTGAGCACGGGAAGGGAATATGGAAGATTTACCAGCAGAAATTAGTGGAAAGAAACATTCCTTTGCCGGAAGGCAGACGAGAGGATAATATATACTTTAGTCGTTATGAATGCAGAATGCCTGCGTGAAAATAACAACGTATGTGTTTGTGTGAGGTGCAGGAAATAAAACTGATGACAAGTAAATGATTTGTTGACACGAAGTTTATACAGTCTCATCATCACCCTGTGTTACAGACAACTGCACAGTCAGCTAGTTTGATGCAATGCAACAAAACAAACCTTTCTTAAGCTCATAAAGTTTTAGTTTTATTAACCCAATGCAAAAAATGGGAAGATTTAACTTTATCCAATGAAAATGTGGATTCGGACCAGTTGTAACATGCTTCAATCAGTTTTTTCAAACTGGTTTTAATGTGTTGTTGTTAAATTACTGGCCTAAGCATAGTAATACAGACTCGTGCATTTCTACCAAGTTGAGCGTGGTTGTCAGACAATTTCAAATTTCACACGTTTATATAATTCCATTAAAAAGTCTCATTCAAATCCATGAAAACCTCTGTGTAACACACCACCTCGGAAACTCACTCCTTCCAAATGTTCACGCACACACCCGATCCAAAACCAGCCCCCATCAATAAGTCTGTCAGTCCATCCCTGTCCCTCAGAGCTGCTGGTTCAGCTCCTCTGTTTGCTCCTCCTTCTCTTCAAAGGCGCTCTTGGTGTTGAACAGGTCGTCCACTGTGTCCGTGATCTCCTGCATCTCCCGGGACAGCTGGGAGTAGCTCTCCTTCAGCTCCTCCTGCTGCTGCTTCAGGTCCACAGCCGAGCGTATCAGCTCGGTGGCCTGGTGGCTGCAGTGGCCCCGCAGCTGCTCCACGTCCGACAGCAGCACCTCCATGTTCTTCATCAGCTGCTCCAGGCGCTCGGTCGTCATCTCGAACCCGGACGTGTCCAAACTCCCAACCACGGTGTTGTCCGGGACCTGCTCCTCGGCCTCCGGGTCTGGCTTTTGGCCGGTCTCCATCATTCTTCTGTAGCAGACCCTCAGACACCTGGTGCTCAAGTCAGACTTCAGCAAAAGAGAGATCTGGAATCAGTCAGCTGCAGCCGATGACTGTAGAAGGTTAAAGGGAAAAGAGAATTCAAAGATCTAGAGATATCAACAAGAAGCAGAGCAGCTCTGAAGCCTTTTCTCGAGTAAAGAGTTCAAGCTCCTTGCACAGGGGGAAAAACGTACCTCTGACTAATCTCTATCGCTTGTGCACCTGTGTGTACATGGGTATATATATGTGTGTGTATCTGTGACCAGGTGCCCTTTCACTGACGTATTGTCCTGTAATCCAGTTAAGGCAGCTCACTCTTCCCAGTCCAGACCATTGCTGGCCCTGGGTGAGCGGCAGGCGGGACATCAGATTACGTGGTGCGTCCCTCCTCCCATACAGATTAACCCCGTCCTCGTGGAGTCGGTTGTGGGTGTGCTTGACTCTCACATGCACACACACATGGCTATAACCTCCATCTATCTCTCTCTCTCTCTCTGATCTACATGATTTTCAGTTTCTCTTTTTCTTCTTCTGCTAATTTTCACTGAGTGTGGAAAGGTAGACTGAAGCAGGTCTTTCTTCATTCACTAAATCAAAAATATATATTTTTAATGCAAATAAACCTTTATAATGCCTCTATAACACCTTTACTAATACCTTAACCTTGTATTTCTGTATTTATGTGTGTGTGAAAGGTTTTTGTGCCCGTCAAAAAGTTATATTAGATTGGAAATTATGAAATATGGCTCTGATAGTAGCCATTGGAAATGTTTGAAACGTGTGTAAATTTAGATTTTAGTCAAAAATAAATAATAGTAAAGTTAGGTTAAGAAGAAGTCAAAAAATGACAGGTGTTGCAAATAAACTTTTATAGGCATGTACTTGTATTCTTATATTTTTGTGTTAAGCCAATGGGAATTAAATGAGAGGCTCATTTCTAAAAGAAGATATTGATGTTCAACAAATATTGTTACAAACAGCCTACATCCTTTTAAAATAAAATCGAGAAGTCTTAACATTTCCTAAAAGCCCTAATATATGTCATACAACAGTAAAATAGGAAAAAATTCACATATTTATAAACACGTTAAAGCATGTTAGAGAATCTGTTAGAGAGCATGTTAAAGAGCACTTACCCTTTAAATGTGTGTGAAGATAAGGAGTGTGAACGATGACCTCACCACCCTCCAGTATCTTAACAAAACAGAAGTTGCCCGGAGGAGGCCGGCGTTAAGAGGAAACCGTCCTTCTTCTGAGAAGTAAATACAGAGGTGTAAATATTTACCAAAGCGTGACATCAGAAAGGATGTTTTCATTTGGAACACAGAGAACAAAAATAATGAGATGATTGAAACAATTTAATCAATGGTTAAAATGAGAGGCTATCTTTGTCCAATATGTGAAAAAGTAATGTGTAACCCTAACATAAAGCAAAAGATCCAGTTCTTCACTAAAGCAAAAAGCAGCCTGACTTGTTAATTGCTGCAGACATAAAGGAGCAAGTTAGAGGAAAAACTGCAAAAAGGTAGTGAGCTAAATGGGGAAAAAATAAAGATAAAAATGCCAAGATCTTCAAAGAATTGAGAGAAAGAGCTCTTACATGTGTCTTGGTTGTTCTGTGAGCATCCAGGATGTTTGAACGTGCAGGCTGGAGATAAGATGTGAAGCCTGGATCCTGTCTGGACCACACAGGCTCTGCCCATCTCACGTTCACTCAACGTGACGTCGGTCATGATGTTGCTATTTAAGTCTCATCTGTGAATGCTGATAATCAGATGCTCACATAGAACTTGAGTTGGTGCGACTGACGGTCGCTGCACGGTCAAGGTGTCATCGAATAATCTGTGATCTCACTTTAAACCACAAGAGAGAGACACAAGCAATCCATCCTGTATAGTTTCTGCGTTTTGATTGTCAAAAGCGCCATATACCAAGAATATCTATATACTTCTGTCTGAAAATAAATGTTTTATTTAACTGAATTATTATTTTAGTGGCTCTTCCTCTACCTAGTTATTCCTTGTGTTATTATTTTAATGTTTCAGTCCTGTTTTTGTTTTCAAGATCTATTTTTCTGTTAGTTACTGTGAGTAGCTGAGTTTTTTACTATTATTTCTAATTTGTATTTATTATATTTTTGTTTCATTGTTTTGTTTCAATCAATTTGTAATTATACACAGATTTAATTAATTTTAATTTATTATTATATTTAATCCAAATTATACCTAGTTTATATTTTTTATATTTTAAGCTACCCACCATTATGTAATGGTGCCGACCCTGCCACACTGCCCCTGTGTGAATATAATGAATAAAGTAATACTGCAGTGTCTTCTGAGAAAAAACTAATAATAACCCACACTTGTATCCCAGTCATCCCACTACATAGGTTATTTATTGCTTATTTAAAGCCACCAGTGGCCTTTGCACTTCACAGTTCAAAATGTCATGTCGGCAGTCACACGGGCACAAGAAGAAACACCAGCATCATTTCACTGCTCGGTGGATTTCATCCCTTTTTAACAGTAATGAGCACAAATGCATTTATCCTCTGGAAATAGCGTCCAGATAAAAAAAAAGTCACTACAGGTGCCTCATGAGCATCTTTTTTACATATTGTTATCACTCAATATACGTTTGAATTTAAAGTTAATGCCTGAGACATTTTTACTCCCCCCCCAGCCCACACCATAAAGCAAAATCCCCCAAAACAATTCAGCAAATACATGGTCAACATGTAAATGAAGTTGTCAGGTACTAGCCCTGCTCAAAACAATGTCAGTCAACACGTTTATACAAAAAAAACACAGTATATTTTCTTTTTTGGGGGGAATAACAAGGAATTCACATCAATAGACATATGATACTGAAGATACTTGTGCTTTTAATAAGCCGAAATAACTCTGGCTGATGCTGAGATGGGTAATATTCAAAAGGTCAGATACCCCTCGCCCCCTTTTGATGGAGGAATCCCTTCTCTGGTAACTGCTGGTTATTAACTGGGATTAAACAGCAGCTTCTGTGTGTACTGTAAAGACCATCAGCTGCCTGAACTCATAAAGCAGCTGCATCTTTCTAATGCCATTGATATAACCCATGGCTTAATAATCACAACCTGGCAGAGCCTGTACTCCTTCTGCTGCACGGTTACACTTTTTGTGAGGCTTTACATTTACTGCTGCTATGGCTGAATGAATAAAACGTTACTTCACGTCATATAGAAGGTGTCTGACCTCTATACACCACCCATGAGGGCTATCAGCTCTCGGGTTGTCTCCTTAATGTTGGAGGAAAACGCTGCCGATGGTCTCACCACTGTGCGTCGGGCAATTTGGACAAAGCAATGCTTTTAGAAAATAGTTTAACGCTTCACGAGTATGGGCTAGCTTAGCCTTATCCCAAAAGTTGTTATTGCATATACTGAGCCCACAGTGTACTTAAGATATAGGCATACAGAGGTGAAATGTTGCCAGGCTTTTTCACTCTACAACACTAGGAAGATGAAAAAGCAGCCTTCCAAAAAAAAGCTGGTGTGCTCCAGTTGCTGTTCCCTGATTCTAGAAGGTTTCGTCCTCGTCCCTCCTGGACATGATCAGCTGCCTCCTCGGACCCGTGAGGTGGGGGACACTGGAGGGAGAGTCCAGCACTCCCGAGTCCAGTTTGGGAGTGGAAGTGCAGCGCGGCCCGACCCGGCCCATGAGCCCGCGCACGTCTCTGTGAAGGGCTGGGTCGCTGGGGATGGAGTTGAGGCGAACGCCACGTTCCAGACCTCCCGTGTCCCGGTCCAAGCGGGGGTTACTGCCGCTGCTGGGGGACTGAGGGTCTGCACTGAAGTACAGGGTGGAGCTGGACTCCGTGGGGCAGAAGTATGGCTCCGGGCTGTCTCCAAACACAGATTTGCCCTCTGGCGAGCTGCGTTTAAAATCGGAGGAGGGCGACTCCATCGGGCTCTCCATCTCCAGGCTGTCGAACTCTTCCTCGGGTTGATCGATGGATGAGGGCTCGCTCATGCTCTGGAACTCGTCCTTGCAGTCCGAGAGCGGCGCCAGGCCTTTCCCCTGAGACTCGGAGGTGGAGACGCCCTCGCAGCTGCCCCCTGCTGTGATGGTGATGCCCTCGTTGCTCTTAAACCCCTGGTTGTACTCCTCCAAGTCCAGTATGGTCGCCGCTCCGCCGGCCCCGTACGCCCTGTTGATCTTCCCCATGTCTCCCGTCTTGAGGGCGAGTCGGATCAGGAGCCAGTGGTGGTGGTAGCACTGGCAGGAGCTGTTCGGCTGGCCGCCACAGGTTCCCGGGTGCTCCAGCAGAGTACCAGCCACGCCTGAGAGGGAGAAGCTGCCGTGGTTCTGAATGGAGGCAGCTGGCAGGCTCTTGTCCCCGAGAGAGAAGGAGGACTCCCCCTGTTCTATACACGTGCTGCCCATGTGGTTGTGGTTCGTGCCCTGGGAGATCTCTGTTGACTTGGGATGGAGGAAGCGGTAGTAGAGGAGGAGAGAGGCGGCACCTGGGACAGGAAATGGTTGATGTTACTAATAGAATGGCTCAGTTTGGGTTCGGGTTGCTGGAAACAAATTTCAATGGTTAAATATAATTTTAATACTTTAAGATATCAGTACTCTTCGATGCTCTAATTACTTTTCAAATGTGAATTTTGTATTTATTCCATATATACGATGGTTCTGCTGTTCAGACTCAGTCTCTGCCAGTTTTAACATTAAAGTTTTAAGACATTAAAGAACCCTGCTCATTAACATTCATGTTCAACTACTTCTAAAATGACCAAATCCTGTATATAATGGTTAATACGCATGACATCACCACTTATATTTATGTAGAAGCATTCAAATCGCAGTCATCACTTGTGAAAGAATAACACAGATGTTTTAAAGTCTTTGAATCAGCCACTTGAAGCACATTACTCGCACACTACACAAACTGTTGTGACACTTTTGCCTAATGATGAGCGAGTGACTCACCGAGGAGAAAGCTGCCCAGCACAGTGGCGGGAAGGGTCACGCTGTCCCACGAGGCCTCGCTGAGGAAGTCGGAGGCGGCCAGCAGCAGAGTGGCGTTCTCCACGAGCATGAACTGAAGGAGGAGAGAAGGTCACATGCATCAATCATCTGCAGACAGCCTTACGTCACTGTAAGCTGAGGACGCAGAGAGGAGGATGACAATGCACAATATCTGCCTATATGTCTGAGTCTGAGTGTGTGTGTGTGTGTCATTAAAAGTCACGTCTCACTGTATAAAAGCTGGCCATGCGGTAGCGCGAGGGTCCGTCCTTGACGTTGAGGAAGAGGAAGACGTGGACCAGCCCCATGACGGCGTTGAAGGCGCGCCAACACCACGGGCCGGTGCAGATGTCGGGCTGCTGTGAGACCAGCCAGAAGGAAGCCGTGAGCCAGTGGAAACCTGTCAGCGTAAAAATAGACGAGAAGATGGAATAGCAGTACAGGATCCAAATGTACTGTATCAAGACGATGCAGAGGAGCCACTTAAGAAATTGGATCTATGCTGAATCACTCAGGGGATACTTAGAATGAAACCACGTGTAAATTATATTGTTTTATTCTCTATAAATCCAGGCTCTTGCTCCTTTATTTGGTATCGTAGAATTACTATACTGAAATCATTTGTATTATTGAATTGCACCATCTCTCCTCCTTTGATTGGTGTCAGACCTTCGTGTCCACAGGGACTTGATGCTCACCTGCTACTCCTAGGACCCACCAGTTAAAGACCCTGGCAAAGAACATGAGGCAAGTCACCCGGGCCCCCAGCATGCCTGCCCTCCACACCAGCTGGCACAGCAGGGCCGCCGGAGGCATGGCCAGGTGGCCCGGCCGGATCAGACAGCAGGCTCTGCTGAACAGCACCAGGGCCCAGGAAATGGACAGCACGCACAGCGCACAGCAGTAACCCACTGGAGGGAAAGACAGAAGGAGACAATAAGGGGTAAAAAGACCTGATCTCCTATTTAGACATCGAGCAGGAAAATTGTCCCAAACACCAGTAAAGCATGGGAGAGTTTACCCGGTGACTCGAAGCCCACATCGGTGGACACCACGACATAGGCCTGCAGCAGGGTCTGAGGCAGCGTGAGGACGAGGGCCTCCAGCAGCCACAGGGCAGCCACGTCCGCCTGCTGCATGACGGCAGCTCCCAGATCAGCCACTGAGCCCTGCGCGTGTAACACACACCTCATGCAGTCCCATAACCTGCCAGAAGAGGGAGCCAGAGACAGGAGCAGATAGTGATGGCTAACCTCCTGGTGAAGGTTTCAATGACAGACTGGAGCGAGAAAAGTGTGCTTTGATGGGAGCGACGTCAGCAAATGTTCTTATGGCAGAGGGCACAGAACAACTGCTTCCCGCTGACGTGCCTTGCATTGAATCAACAACACATATTCTGAACATGGTTGATGGAGTTGTATTGTATTGTTGTATTTCCCTGAAGATCTCACCTCCTGAAGATTCCCAAGTGCAGTATGTGTATGACGGAGAGGTGGCATCGCCTGTCATCTCCATCATCGTGGTACCACTTCATACTGAGCAGCTGCACGGCCGTCCCCCGGCAGAAAGAGGCCGAGAGTGAGGCCCGCCCACTGGGTCTCCTCATTCCAAAGGTAAAACCCTATACAGTAGATCACTAACACACACACACACACACACACACACACACACACACACAGACACATACACATGAAAACAGATACAGACATGCAGATGCAATTTTTATGGCTTGTGTGATACATTGGTTTTCTGTAAATAATAAATAAGGACACATGCAGTCTGGTTTATCATGTAGTGTTACACACATTGATCAAGTTAATCGTTGTTTAATTTAAGAGGAAGCTGTTCTAATGAGATGATGCATCTGACTTGTAGTTTTTAGCGTTTTAGCTAACAACTGATATTTCTGGGACAATGTTGAGTCCCTGCAGCATTTATTATTTGTGTTATCATGTCAGGAATATTAAATATATATATATATAGACAAAGTCAAAGTCAAAGTCAGACATTGTGCAGTCACCTTGCTCCTCTTGTGTCCTGCCCCATTGATCTGCCTAGTCAGGGTTTCATCACCTTGTGTGCTGCGAGCTGCTTTAACGCACACTCCAGATGTGCATTCCCTGGTTTACTGGAGCAGTATTAATATTCATAAGACTATTAACAATGTAATGGTCTTGTAGCTGCAAGAGGAATCTAAAAGCTGAGCATTGTACCTGAAGGTATCAAGGTCAGGCCCTGATTGGTTAATAATTAATGAAGTCGGATTTAATTCAATTCCAATTGGGTGACCCTGAGGGATGACCCCTGGAGATCCTGTGGTAAAAACATCTATACCAACGTGTATGTATATTATTATGCATTTAAAAAGCTTTATGTGTCCAGAAGACAATGCTTTGCTCCAGGATCACAATAGACCAGTGTTCCCAGGCTGAACTACGCGTGCTGCTGGATCAGCTCCAGCACGAAGCATCATGGCTGAGCTGCAACATGCATTGTTCAATTCCTCCCAGCGACCATCAGCCCCATGCGAACAAAACCCAGTATATATCAACCGATAGCCGGAGTAGAGAGAGAGAGGAGAGAGGAGGAGAGCACGGTGCCCACGGCGGTCAGGGGGGAATCTATGCCCACTTACGAGCGCTGCGTTCGGCCACGATCACCAGCGCCGACGCGCCGAGCAGCACCGCCTGGCACCACGCGATCCAGCAGCCGCTCCGCCGGGCCGCGGACGGCATCCTGCGGGCGAGCGCCCCGACCGCGTTCATCATGATGCGGACACACGGGAGGGAGAGGCCGCCGCCGCTGACATGATCCCGGGCTTCTCCCTCTCAGCCCGGACACATCCTCCGTCTTCTCCCGCTGCCTGCCCTCCGTCCAACACGCGTGACGTCAGCGCGTCGTGTTAAAGGGGCATCGCTTCTGTGACGAGAGGCTCAGCTGAAGCGAAATGATCATAATAATGATATTCATATTCATAATAATAATAATAACTCCATCTGGACATCAACTCATTGTTTATTATAAGAAATACAAGAATAATAAATAAATAATAACAACAACAACAACAACATTAGTAATAACAACAATTAAAATATCAACAATAACTACAAAAAAATACTAAATTAGGGTCACAATTCAGTCCTGTAAATATTCAAGATCAATTGATTGGTAATAGTTAAAGAAGCCCTGTCTCGAAATGTGAAAGAAAATTAATAAATTATTGGATCTGCCGTTTATCTTGATCCTACATTTGAATTGGTCCTTCCCTGACCCATGATGCATCCTCACACCAAGTTTTGTGTAAATCCATTGAGTTGTTCTTGTGAAATCTTGCTCACAGACAAAAAAACAAACAGTAGGATACATAAACTACTTGGCAGAGGTAATGATGGAGGTGATGGCAGATACAATTTCATCCCGAAGAGAGGTCAGAGGTCAAAGGTCACGGTCTTTTCTTGATATCCTTTGGCACATTTATCACTGACCCAACCTGGAGATTCATGTTCTGCATGTTACATTTAGACCAAACAGTGATGATACAGTGTAACAGAAAGTAGGTCTAATGCAGTTAGTTTTTGTTATATTATCAAGTCATTGTCAATTTCATTCCTTTACAGTTTGTGCTCTCATTCAGAGAAGAGCTACTGGGAAGTATTCTAACATCTGTGCTTCTATAACTCAGAATAAACCATAGAGTCATGCGTTGTGGTTCTATTTTCACACATCTGATTAATACTGAAACTAAATACAGAATGAGTGCGTAGAAAGTTTGCAGCTGGATTTTATTGACAGTGAATGTAACTGTGTCATGCAGGTTGTTTTGAGTGGGTTTTTTTCCAGGGTGAAGGGTCTGACACTGGCGTACTGGAGTATTCCAAAGCTCATAACAGGATGTTTACCTACGTCACCAGCACTCACACAAAGGAGAGCACATATACCCTACACACAAACATCTCAGGTTTCACCTCGTCAATGCTGCATAGTCATGCTCTCCTGTAATTGTGGCTTTAATTGGTAGACCTATATAGGCACACGTACGCAAACGGAAACACTCACACAATGAAACCACAAGTTAAAAACAAGTTTTCTTTATGCATAATCATCTGTTATACAAATAAAAAAATTACAGAAAATGGCACAAATCTGTCTTTTTACACATTTTAGATTCATAGTAGTAACAGAATAAATTAGGGAAAGTGTGTACATTAAATCTATAAAGTCACAGGGTTGAAGGCCATAAAGTTTTGATTCTTCACATGCTACAGTTTCTGTAGAGTATAGGGCCTGGGACTCCATGATTGAGATAAGGCTTTACTTCAAATAGGGCAGTAACAGACAGCTGCTGAGTTGACCTGTAAGGATTATATGGCTGGATTAGCAAGGCTGTCTCACGGCTCTGATATGCAGCCTGGCTCCAGCTTGATGCTGGATGGATGCAGAGGTAAATGGTTCCCATGATGCATCTGCACACCAGAAAACTCCTCCGCTGTTTGACAGAGTCTCAGCTCAGTCTCCCCTCTGACGTCCCCCTGGTGGCCCGAGGTGCAAGTCTTCATCTTCTGTATTAGATCAATAACATTCCCCTTGTCCATCTTGGCCTCTGCGGCCATGGCCTCCAGCTGGTCCGCCGCCTCGCTCAGGTCGAACCTCTGGATCTCTGCATTGACGCGGTGCAGCTCCTCCGGCGAGTGTCTGTGGGAGGTCAAGGGAGAGAGCGGGCAGAAGCCCTGCAGGTGCACCTGGAGGCTGCAGTAGTGGAGATAGGCGCAGGGGCAGTGGGGACACCGGTGAGGTCGGTCCCCGGTGTGGAGGCGTTTGTGGAGCTTGAGGTGGACGTACTGAGTGAAGCGGGCTGGGCAGAGTTTGCATAGGTAAGGCCTCTCGCCCGAGTGCAGCCGTTGGTGGGTCTTCAAGTTACTCGTGCTGCTGAATCTTTTATGGCACACCTATATCAGAAAAAAAAGAAGAAGAGGAATTGAAAAATAGTTGTCATAGTCATAGTTCCTGCTTCTAGTCTTGATAGCTTATTTTTACACTTCAATCATTGATGATAATCAGAGATGCTTCAGATATTTGCACATAGCCAGGCCTGTTGTTTCTCCCTGTTTCTGCTAAGCGAAGATAACTACATATTTAAAATACAGGCACGAGAGTGGTGTGAATATTCTCACTCAACATTCCCCTAGAAAGCAAACAAACAAACGTGTCTGTAACAATCGTAACCACACCTTGCATTCATGTGGTTTCTCCCCTGTGTGAACCAGGTAGTGTTTCTGCAGGTGGGCCAGCTGAGTGAAGGTCTTGTTGCAGGTCTGACACTCGAAGGGACGCTCCCCACTGTGAACTCGCAGATGAACCTGAAGACACAACGTCAGAGGTTGGTATTCACATATTTTTTATGTCAACTAGAGAAAGTCAGGCTTTAACATAACGAGGAGTAACGAACCTTGAGGTTGGACAGCTGCCCAAAGATCTTTCCGCAAACGTTGCACTCATACCGGATCTTTCCGTTCTGCCTGGTGAGAGGGTACGACAGAGTCTTGTAGCCGATGATCTGCCCTCCTCGTCTGGTTTTCCTGAGGTCGATCGCGACCTCTGCGTTGCCCTGAGAAGCAGAGGTGGGTCTGGAAGGGAGGCAGTCTGAGGAGGCAGCCATGCCCACCAGCGGTGAGCATCCTCCGGGTGAAAGAGAGGGCAATGCTCCGCGGAGTGAGGTGACCATGGATGAGGCCCCGGATGTGGTGGGTACAGTGAGGTCGTCTGAGGGGATCCTGAGGTAGCTGGATGTGAGGTCCTTGTTGTTGTTGCGTTCACTGGTCTGTGAAAGAATGAGGTCTCGTTTGGCGGATTGTGCAAGTGACAAGTCTTTGTGTCTGTTGGCTAGAGGACGGAGGAGGTGTGCATAGCTGTCGAATGGTAGTAGATGAGATGAGAGTGTCGCGTGTGGTTTCAGTCGATCACTGCAGAAAGGGTACGGATGAGGTAGAATGCTGTTTGGGCCGAGGGAATAGTGAGGCAGATAATAGGGAGCGTGCCTCAAAGCGGGGTCGGGCAAGGTGGGCTCGTGGTAAGGTTTGGCTGCAACAGGGCCTTGACTGTGCTGAAAGCTCAAATGCACCATTGAGGGGACGGGGCGACTCAGAGCTGGACGTTTGGCAGCAGACGGGCTGCAGGTCGGCAGGGGGGGCAGAGGCACGTATCTGTGCCCGTGGATGGATTCTGAGGTGTTCTGGATTGGGTAGACAACACGAGGACACAAGGGAAATACTGCTGAGCGGTTGGCCGGAGACAAAGCACTCTCCAGACGTCTGGGACAGGTAGTCAGGGACCTGGAGGGCCCGTCTCGGAGGATTTCCGAAACGCTGTGTCCTCGTTTCGCCGTTGTCTTCTCCTGCGCCCGACTCTGTTCTGTGAGACCAACAAACAATGGAGGATTGAAGTTAGACACAGGTGACATATTGTTTTAGATCAGACACAACAGTATCGTCATTCAACCGAGGGACACATTTGTCCGTGACACTGACGTCATCACGCGGACATGACACTTTTGAAGTCACCCTTTTTGTTTTTTATCTTTCAAAAGGTCCCTTATGTAGTCCGACCAGTTTCTTTATACTATAAAGATGAGAAGATAAACATGTGTGGTTCTTATCAGGTGTATGTGTGTGTGTCTGTCTACCAGACATCTCCCAAGCATCTATGAAACTGGACCCCAGAGGGGGAACAATGGGTGTTTGATCGGACTGCAGATAGCATAGAGGACAGTCAGTTATAAGAGTATATTATATGTCAAGCAGGGGCAAGACATACACAGGATGAGAAACAACTTCTCATCTTCCAGCCCCAACAAATCAACTAAACTAAAAGTACGATTTATTCTCCTCTTAATTGTTAGCACAGGTCACATCTTTACAACATAACGATCCAACTCTAAAGTTTAAAATGGGCAAAACTCTCCACTTCATACCCAGGAAGTCCCGCGGAGAGATTTACTCAGAGCAGACAAAAGGACACAAGCTGACAAACAGAGGAAGACGACACAGAGAAGTGTCGTCTTCCTCATGGACGGAATTAACATCAGCCCGTACAAACACAGAGCGGCCCTTATCTCCCGTGTGCTCCCCTGCCTTACCCTTCCCTCCCCCCCCTCCCCCCTCCCTCTCCTGAGAGGCCTGCTCTCGGCAAACAAACAGCACACACTCGGTGAGATATCAATCTGTCAGCGGGTTGCCTTGTCAGGAAGTTCAAGTAGTCACTGGAGCGCTTCCGACCTCTCTTCCTCCTTAAGAGCCAAATAAGTAAGGGGTCTTGTGCCAGTATGCTGTCAGCACCTCAGGCAGCCTCTTGTGTGTGTGTGTGTGTGTGTGTGTGTGTGTGTGTGTTACTGTGTGTGTGTAAGTGAGTATTTTTGTGTCATGTGGCCTCTCTGCTAACTCCTGCACTTTTTTTGTGAATGAAAGCCAAATGCTTTTTTTTTGTGAATGGGCCGGCAGCTGTGTTTCCATGCGGCGTCAAAGAAAAAGAGAAACTGAAACAATGTCCTGAAATTGATCTCATCTTACTCAGGTACTAAGGCTACACCTGGAGACAGGTCCTCTCTGTTTTCGAGACCCTACTCCCCTCCTTTGTGTCCTGCTTTAACAAAAGGGGCCGCGGGTGGGACTTGAATAACTTCTTAAACCCCCCCACACAAAGAGAGTGTCAGTCGGCCGGCTCTTTGATCGGGTGGCTCACTCCACGGTGACAATACGCGGCAGATATGACTCAAAGCGTGGGCACTGGGATGGTTTCTGTGAGACTGACACCTTCCCTGATACTACCGCTGTATTGTTAGATCCCAGGGTTGCCTCAGCACAGAGGTGTCTTGACCAGCTCTTGAATTAAATGGTCAGGGACTGAGTACGTTGGCAGCGAGGAGACCCGTCTTCTAGCTCCTACTCGCTCCCACTGATAAAGCACCAGAGTAACCCCAGCTCTACTCTTATAGGTGAATGACTAGAAGTTAGCAAACGAGCCATGGAAAAGTCGGCCTCTGTTCTTGCAGAAGTAGCTGTGACAAGGGGGACGATGGGCGGGGACGGGACGTATCAGTTGCATTTCTTCAAAGCCTCCACTTGCTAGATTTCCCAGGATTACCAACCCCTAGCTTTTGAAGCAGACTCACCATTATTTTCAATGGGAAGTTGGCCCAGGGGAGGGTAGTTGCAGCGCTGGGCAAACTCCGGGCAGTACCACACCAGCAGCTCCTGGCCCTGCTGAAGAGGTTTGATGGTGTAGAAGTAGACGTCCAAGCCGCTCTGGCACGCCACCAGGTTCTGCTCCTTTGCGCTGCACGCCGGGTTGACGTAGCGCATCCAGTTGCTGCGCTCCTCGTTCAGGCCGTCCAGGATGTGGTGTAAGTGCCCCTCCGAGAACACCTGCGGAGCGAGGGAACCAGATAACGAGGTGAGAGATGATTCAGTCGACAACGAGGAACTGACGGTGTGGCGTGCTTTGAATAAACCATGATGTCACAGGTTTCCTTGAGACCTTGATGGGAAGCCCTGTGTCTCCTTTCAGCTGAAATAGGTGCCGTCTGACTTTGTGGTACACAAGTCATTTAGCGTTATGAAAGCAACGGTAAATACGAGCTTGCGCTGTATGACTGGATGCAGTAATGGGTTCACTATCTCGCCCACTAGGGTTCAGCATCTGGGAGATTGCTGACCTTTTAAAAAGTCAATTTATAGTGTGTGTCCCTTCTTCTTATGTCTTTAAAACTACTCATACTTTCTAATCTTTGAAGCTGTGCCGTCACCTGAGTCATGCCTGACTTCAGTAACAGATTGTCTGTGTTATGGCTGTTTGGTCGGGGGGGGGTTGCACGATGTCTAGGCTGCTGACTCTAAACTGTAGAATTACACAGACGCCTGTGTGTAATGGAAGACGTCCTGATGCTGCTGATTTGTAACAACACACTTCTCAGGCTCGAAGCCACTTCCTTGCTTAGTCAGTGTGAGAGTTTTTTGCGAGTCTGGCGGAGTGAGGACATGTGTGCTCGGCGTATTTACTGGCAGCGCCACCGCTGCCGAGTGAAGCGCAGACGGCGGAGAAGCGCTGCGTCACTGAAACCAAACAGCTGTGCATGTGTGTGTGACCTCAGGCAGCCATGCACACAACCGACCAACACAGTTCAATGCATGCACTTGTAGAAACCCATTTGATTTGCGTGACATTTAACGACACATGAGCATCTTCATCCCTTCGCAGGTTAGTCAGACATTGACCACAGCGGCTGAACTAGAGCCACACCACAGCCACAGCAGCTCCTCCAGATGGAGATACAGGATGTGAACAGTTTTGAAACACATACCGAAGAATTTCACATGCAATCCAGAGACTCTCATGCATAAGTCACTCACCCTCCAGAAGTACTTCCTGTCGGCGCCCGTCAGCAGTATGTCGCTGGTGTAGCTCTCCCCCCACCAAGGGGCCGAAACGCGTCCCCTTAGGAATCAGCTCCTTGCTGCTCACCCCCGAGCACCTGTTGGACAAAAGGGACACGGAGACGTCAAACCACAGAGCAGGTCACAAATTGGAGGGCTGAGTTGAGAAACTAAATTAGAGGGATGAGATTCTCGAGAATAAACTCCTCCTCATCCGATTCCTATATCCACAAGCCCTGTTTCCCTGGGGAATTACCCCCTGAGGAAATAAGCAATCAAGCAATTAGCTCTTATTACTGAATAGTGTCCATCATGACAATACTTCCACAGAGGCCTTTGCAGGGGTGTGACAGAACTCGTCCCTTGTTTCACATGCTGAATATTTCATAAGCCAATTACCAGAGTTATCTTTGGTTTCTCCACCATATTAAAATTTCACCACTACTCCTGCTCTGCTACCTGGAGGTGTGAAACTCTCCCCCTGCGTCTCTGGCCTCCAGGGTGGGGAAGAGGGGATAAGGTGTCACTGGGCACACCCCTACCAGTGGACTGCACCTTGAGCTCTGTGCTCAAATCCCCCTCGAGCAATGGTAAAGCATTCTCTCTCTTTCATCTGTCTTTCGTCACAATGCTGCCGCAGTGTGTGTAGCAGGATCAACCGCTACATGATCACTTTATCTCCAGTTTATGCTGCTTGTCTGACGCCTCCATTAGAGGTTCCCCAGTGTCAGAGGTTACAGTAGTGTATCCTGTTCTTTCAGAGGTCAAGTGGTAGCACAGGTATTCTGCTGCAGACGCCCGGGCTGACTGCCGTGTGTCTTCTACCGAGACTCAGCCCTAATTACTCTTAAGGAGACTGTTTCCTCTCAGTGTTCTTATCCGTTGTCAATCCGGTTAAACATAAACCGTCCTCCACTGTAACACTTAATGTGGGAGATCGTTTCCAGCACCTGAGCTGTGCTTTATGGTGTAATTGTGTTCCCGGGGACAAAGGGGCTGAGAATTTAAAAAGGTAGCTACTAATCATACAGGCACCTCAGGCATCGTGCTGCAGGGGCTTTGTCTCCCCGTCTTTGCCTCAACATATACATAACAGAGAGGAAAGGCTGAAATTAGACAACAACATGTCAAGTACTTCCTGCCGGAGGATGGATGAGAGTTGGAAGGAAGTCGGAGTGACGCAAGGAGTCGGCAATAACAAAACGTAAAGCAGCTAAAGTGCATACTTGGACATACAAGGAATTGGTTTGACCGTTTTTTTCTCCCATGGCTTAAAAAAGAAAACCTCCCCCTTCACATTGAATCACTACAATCGCACTGATAGAGGCGTCTGCTGTGCTGCGTACCTCTGTTGAGTTGTGCCCTCGCTTCAGGGCCAGGTTCCTGGGGAGGGATCGCTCGGCTCGCGTCCTCCCGTGGTCGGCGGACGCTTGCTCCAGAGGCTGGTCCTTCACCATGTAAGTGCACTTCTC
Organism: Pseudopleuronectes americanus; assembly: GCA_038501795.1. Classification (NCBI taxonomy): domain Eukaryota; kingdom Metazoa; phylum Chordata; class Actinopteri; order Pleuronectiformes; family Pleuronectidae; genus Pseudopleuronectes; species Pseudopleuronectes americanus. Next base: position 15,361,696 of record CM076734.1, on the reverse strand, counting down.
CTCAAAGTCCGCCTCGCTCCAGGAGGTCATGTCGACATCCTGTGACTCTGGCATCGTGGTGGCGGCGGCAGCAGCGGCGACCCCGGCGCTTTGCAGTGACCTTTCTGGGGTCAACATGGCTGTGGTGCACTGAGCGGAGGAAGAGGAGGCCTAGAGGAAGGATTCACACATTAAATAAGTCTCCATTATCCAATGTCTGGAAAAAACAATGATTTCGGCCACAAGAAAGGCCGACCCATTTCCTATACCTTTTGCTTTTATGTCTCAATTCAACGGATAAACACAGACAACACAAACAACAGACGAAAGGAAGTGGAGTTCTGAATGGAGCTAAAATTAGACGGCGAAGAGTGAGGTGTGACACAGAGGAGGAAGCGGCCAGTCTGAGATGTTGAGGAGGAGAATTGGCCCAGAATGTGACTTTCCCATCAATTGCTCTGAGCAGACAAACAAACTTCAAAGGGCGAACCTTCGTGCTCGCTGCCCCATTGCGGTCCCACACATCCTGTGACCGTCCACATCACAACCCCTGGGCTACGAGGGAGGTTCCTGTGCATGTCAGGCCCCCGGAGCAGGACCACTTTCACAAGGAAACCAGTGCTGCCGGTGAATGGACCAGACTTCCTCTGACTGACTGTGACTTGGTCCGCAGCCAGATCCATAGTGTCGTTCTCTCTCTCTCTCTCTCTCTCTCTCTCTCTCTCTCTCTCTCTCTCTCTCTCTCCTCTCTCTCTCTCTCTCTCTCTCTCTCTCTCTCTCTCTCTCTCTCTCTCTCTCTCTTTCTTCATGCCTGTTGCGTGTTGACTCTCTTCTCGTCAGGAAGACTGATGTCGTTCTTGTAACTCACTCTTGATAAAATCAGTGGCCCCCGGCTGATAGAACGACGCGATGACAAAATGAAGCGAGAAAAAGAGAGGAAGATAGATGGCGTGTGATTAAGAGACAATGCTCAGATATGGCTCTTTTTGAGACCTTCTTCCTTTTGAAGCCTCATCAGTTTGCCTCTGAGATAGTGGAAGATAAGTCCTGTGTATGCTAATATTTGTCAAGCCCACACGTTGACTGACATTACTTAATGGAAATTGACCAAAGAACTCAAAAACGTAAGTCCAGCAGAATTTGGTGAAACTTTCATCCCAGTTTAGAATTTTTTTGTAATTTGAGTAAATCAAAAACCATTTAAAATTCACACAGTAATCCAGTGTATTTTATATCTATACGGAAAAAGGTGTCTCATGTGCTGAAGCAGCTTCTTGTGAAAGTGCAGAGAGATGAGATTCATGGACGACGTGGTTTCTCCTTAATTTTGCACCACAGCTGACTTTCACAAGTGTGACAACTCACTCCGAAACTACTGAACCGGTGACACAGCAAGAAATATGTTCTGAAAATCAAGACATGACTCAAACGGCTGCACAGCTGCGGGTGAGAGGGCAACATGTGTCAGGTTGACTCCAGAAATCACTCAGAAGGACTTTTACATTTCGCCAGGACAGGTTAAGAAAGTGCTCGAAATATTAAAGATAAACGAAAAGAATCAACAGAATTTAGAATAATAAAACACAATCTCTGTCCCGAATGAGCGAGATGACTTTAGAAAGATGTTGCACACTTACTGTGAAGCCTTGAGAGGAGCCACACATATGGGTTGGATGTCCGTGCCCTCCTTGGAAGCCTGGAGTGTGTGTGTGAGCCACCAGTTGCTGCTCTCTCTCTTCTCTCTCTCTCTCTCTGGTGCCTGTCTATCTCTCAGTCAACCTCAGTATCCTGTGTACCTGTGTGAGTGTGTATGAGCGTGTGACTCTTGCTCTTGCCCCTAACACAGGGGAGGAGGGAAGGTGTGTGTGTTTGTGTTTCAGAGAAAAGAGAGAGAGAGAGAGATACACTCCCTTTTCCTCTCATGCTCCCTCCCCCCCTCCTCCCCTCCTCCCCTTTGCCCCATGACTCCTCCTTGGAGAGTGTTTTTATGTGTGTGTGTCACTGTCTTGCCCCGGGGTGTGAGGCTTTCTCCGAGGATGGGGGGGTGTGCACTGGCTGTCACACAGCTATGTCCGGATCAGACAAATGCATCTTCATTTTCTGACAGTCGCCGTGCTCAGGTGAGAGGAGGGCATACCTGTGTTGTGTTTGGAAATCAAGGAAACAACCCAGAGGAGATGAGATCACTTTTATTTATGAATTTTTTCTGTTTTTGCACATGTAGATGTGTGAGTTGGAAAAATGTTAAATTGTGTGTTTGCTGTTGGGATTAAATAAAAGCTCATTCATTAACATAATGGCCGTGTCCTGTGTGTTTTGCAGCTTAAAAAATGACTCTTACAGCCCGGAGGAGTGACACCTCTTGAATATGAAGAAACTTAATATGTGACTTGTCCTCGCTGCAGACTGAGATGTTTCCACGTTGTTCATTAGTGTCGACTCAGACACTCGAGTCTGAGCTCTGGGAAGGAAAGAGATGAAAAAGACAACTCCAGAAAACTGACAATTATTCACCTCTTTTAATTTACTACAATAAAAGACCCTTAAAAGCAACATATTAGAGCTGGAACTCTAAAATATTTGTCTTACTGTGTAAAAAATACAATAAATCTATTCTAAAAGCAGCTGCCAATTCATTTTTCACGGTTTTCTGATCAGTGGTGCCAGCGTTCGAACACGGAAACAAGCTCTTATGTTTTCACCTGTGTTTGTCAGTTTGAAGGATTTTGCAAAAACCCTTTCCAGACAAATATGTGTGAATCTCGATGAAAGAATTCAGAAAAATGTATACAAATGTATGGGGTTGTTATCGATGAGTGTGCGCGTAGTAAGAATCTGGATGCAGCTCATTTAGTGGTTTCAAATGGGTGCAGGCTTTTTTTCAGCAGCTGTGGTAACCAGTAAGTGCCACCAATACCAAGATAGAAGGCTCGATGTAATTGATGGGGACTGATGGGGACTGTTGGGCCTCTGCGGAGGTTTTCACTTTACTCGGTTCAATTCCCCTTTCAGAAATGATTCTACATTAAAACGTGAAGCTGCACGATGTAAAACCTGAAGTTTCAGACAAACTCAGATGTATAAAGTGAGCTGTCAGCAGAGAAATTCATCCTGTGTTTCTCTCCTCATGGAGACGTATGCTCGACACAGTGGGGATGAGATCCAGCTCGTGTGGATACTAACTCCCCGTTGTTCTTTTCACTGAAGGGAATATTTGACTTGACAGGCTGCCAGCCGGCTTACGAGTCGTCGGAATCCACAGACCTGCCATCCACACGCTTGACACGCGACACACCGTGAACAACAGCCCTTTGTGCGATTCCCATGCCGACTGATTTCAGCTCATAGGTGCTCTCGCCGTCCTCGTTCACTTTCTCCACTTTGGGGAAATTCATATTGCACCGTCGGGTCGAACCTGTTCCTCGGAGGCTCGCCGTCGTCTCTGCGGCGCTTTGTCCTCCACCTCATGCTTCCTGTCCCGCTCACCACACCTGACCAAGCTACTAATTACGGCTGCTGACATGAGCCACCGTGTAATTTAAAATCCACCTCTCTCTCTCTCTCTCTCGCTCCCTCCCTTTGCCTTCAGTCATTTCATTCATCACCTTCCATTCACTGTTCATTCTCCTTCTCCTCCTCCTCCTTCTGCTCTTCCTCTC